>MJUT01041121.1:423500-433721 GCA_002080005.1 Gigantidas platifrons | reverse complement strand
CGGACTCTTGTTTCATTTAGCTATAATGTGTCCGAGTTAAGGGACATGTCTACCTGCGGACTCTTGTTTCAGTGAGCTATAATGTGTCCGAGTTAAGGGACATGTCTACCTGCGGACTCTTGTTTCAGTGAGCTATAATGTGTCCGAGTTAAGGGACATGTCTACCTGCGGACTCTTGTTTCAGTGAGCTATAATGTGTCCGAGTTAAGGGACATGTCTACCTGCGGACTCTTGTTTCAGTGACCTAACACTATAAGATTCTAATTAAGCGTGTTGGTCTAGTACTAAGCGAGCACCGTCATAATTTCACTGAATGCAACTGTCCTTGCCATGCACGATATAGCTGAAAAAATCCTTTTTTGGCGATAAACGTCAACGACTCGCTCAATCACTTTATTGATATTGTGTCTAGTGCCTCTGGTGGGATATTGCTTAAGTAGCATTAATATAAGGAGACCCATACGTGCCACGAGAAACAAATTAAAGTGGAACACATGAGTTACATGTGTACAATATGGTTCACATGACTTTTAAAATGTAGTGCGCATGACATTTGAAAAGTATTGTGCGCGACATTAAAACTGGGGCGCACGACTTTGAAATTAATGAACCCAACTTCAAAGTCGTATAGGCCACCTTTTAAATGTTGTGTTCGTAATACTTAAAGAGCTTCGTATTTATCAAACCTGTGTTGGGCGTTTTATTGGGAAATGACTTTATCTTATATTCACATGTTAATCAGTGAGAAATCTAGAGAGACGTGTTCTCTCAAAACTTGAAAACGTCTTCAACTTTAATAATTTATAATGAAGTACAGACTCTAAAACGGTTGATATCTGTATAATATGATTATTATAAGAATTACGTTATCAATAGAAGTGTAATGAGCTTTTGAACTTTCTGTAGATGATAACTAGATTAACACAAGAGCTTAAACTTCATTTGAAATAATTGGAGTACTTGCAGGAAAAACTGCATTACAGGAAAACCGTATTTATTTCCTATCTAATTCGGAATAGATATAGACAATTATCAAGGGGCTATCGACACTGTCTTGTTTGGAAATAGAATCAAATATGATTAAAGCAGTACCTTTATCATATTGAAGAGATCTGAGACGTACGGATTGCGTCATAAAACTATTGTCTCGTTTGATGACAAATTTTTCTATAATATTAAGAAATTTACCCGCAATAATTTAGCCTTATAAAGATAATTAAATGTATTATTTACAACCAGTCAGTCATTTCTTGTTTTACAACCAGTCATTTCTTGCTTTACAACCAGTCATTTCTTGTTTTACAACAAGTCATTTCTTGTTTTACAACCAGTCATTTCTTGCTTTACAACTAGTTATTTCTTGCTTTACAACCAGTCATTTCTTATTTTACAACCAGTCATTTCTTGTTTTACAACCAGTCATTTCTTGCTTTACAACCAGTCATTTCTTGTTTTACAACCAGTCATTTCTTGTTTTACAACCAGTCATTTCTTATTTTACAACCAGTCATTTCTTGTTTTACAACCAGTCATTTCTTGCTTTACAATCAGTTATTTCTTGCTTTGCAACCAGTCATTTCTTGTTTTACAACCAGTCATTTCTTGCTTTACATCCAGTCATTTCTTGTTTTACAACCAGTCATTTCTTGTTTTACAACCAGTCATTTCTTGTTTTACAACCAGTCATTTCTTGCTTTACAACCAGTCATTTCTTGCTTTACAACCAGTCATTTCTTGTTTTACAACCAGTCATTTCTTGTTTTACAACCAGTCATTTCTTGTAGATTTCCTTATTGTTCCGGTTTGTTTTACTATGTATAAATAAATTAAGATCATTTTGCCTGTTGTCGAGATACCCTGAGCATAAATAAATCTTGTTTTACCTCTCTACTCTAAATACAGCCATCCCCCCTCTAAACTAAGACATAGGTGATATTATCTGATGTTGGCTGTCTTGTTTATGGTATTTGGTTTTAACACAACCATCCCCCCTCTAACCTTCGACATAAGTGATATTATCTGATGTTGGCTGCCTTGTTTATGGTATTTGGTTTTAACACAACCATCCCCCCTCTAACCTTCGACATAAGTGATATTATCTGATGTTGGCTGTCTTGTTTATGGTATTTGGTTTTAACACAACCATCCCCCCTCTAACCTTCGACATAAGTGATATTATCTGATGTTGGCTGTCTTGTTTATGGTATTTGGTTTTAACACAACCACCCCCCCCTCTAACCTTCGACATAAGTGATATTATCTGATGTTGGCTGTCTTGTTTATGGTATTTGGTTTTAACACAACCATCCCAGCAGTATATGGGTACAGCCAAAGCCACATTTGAGGTGAATCCATGAGGTGGATCTACCGGAAGTCACGTGACCGGAAGTGACGTCCTCCTCCTCCTCCTCCTCCTCCTCCTCCTCCTCCTCCTCACAAAATAGTGATTAAGCTGTTGAATAAACACGAAAGTTAGAGGAAAGAATCAAGAAACGTCGTTATAGATAGAAAGTTCACGAAAAAGTACAGCAAAAACGAATAATTAATGAATAAAGCATTAACAGATCTCTGAAAGTACTTGGTATTTTGCAGTTTGGGTGTATAACCTTCAACACCCCATTTGGACCCAAAATCTGGTATAATTTATTTAGATCCTCACAATACCAAAAAAAAATGACCGCAAGTAATTACAAATCAGACTATAGGTGAAAATTTGGGGACGAAAGAGCTTGAAATATCTAAATATAAACGAAAATCGGACGTATAGGAATTTAGTTTTATTTTGGTTAATGGCTACCTAATTTGTTTTTCTAAACATTGAAAAGGTAACAAAAAAACATTTTTGCAGATGGAAATATACTCTTAGAAATACTAGGAGTACTACACAACATATACACTATATATATATTATATGAAAATAAAATGTGAACCAGTGAAATGAAAATGGCGGGAAAGGGATAGATAACCAGGACTAGACGCGGACGTCGTAGAGAACACCCCATTGTACTACTATAGTAATGTAAAGTAGAAATACTTGGAGTATTACACAACACATATATGATATATATATCATATGAAAATGGCGGGAAAGGGGTAGATAATCACGGCTAGACGCGGACGTCGTAGAAAACACCCCAACTACTATAGTAAGAAAAAACGCGCGGGANTGGAGTATTACACAACACATATATGATATATATATCATATGAAAATGGCGGGAAAGGGGTAGATAACCATGGCTAGACGCGGACGTCGTAGAAAACACCCCAACTACTATAGTAAGAAAAAACGCGCGGGAAACGGTTGCGCAACTTCCGGTTGCGCACACCCTTTGGGTGACCTTCGGTAGTCATGGTACTTGTACAACAGTAAACAAAAACGCGGGAAACGGTTGCGCAACTTCCGGTTGCGCATGCGCACACTTCCGGACAGTGCGTCTTCCGGTCAGGGCCACTTCCGGTCACGTGACTGGTGTCACTTCCGGTGAAAATGGATATTGTGCAACTTCCGATTACGCATGCGCAGAACATACTTCCGGACACGTGACTGATGTCACTTCCGGTCACGTGACTTCCGGTAGATCCACCTCAAATGTGGCTTTGGCTGTACCCATATACTACTCATCCCCCCTCTAACCTTCGACATAGGTGATATTATCTAATGTTGGCTGTCTTGTTTATGGTATTTGGTTTTAACACAACCATCCCCCCTCTAACCTTCGACATAAGTGATATTATCTGATGTTGGCTGTCTTGTTTATGGTATTTGGTTTTAACACAACCATCCCCCCTCTAACCTTCGACATAGGTGACATTATCTGATGTTGGCTGTCTTGTTTATGGTATTTGGTTTTAACACAACCATCCCCCCTCTAACCTTCGACATAAGTGATATTATCTGGTGTTGGCTGTCTTGTTTATGGTATTTGGTTTCTTGCTCCCAAAAAACGTTTAAATTCTATGACTTTCCAATCGTTTGATTTTGAGCGTACCTGATGAAGGTTATTCCAGAAACGCGTCGTGCACAGTAAATTAGATATACACTGTATACGTTTTTGATCATTTTAATTGTGGCTAGCATCGAACAATATCATATTTGATTCTATAAAAGGACTGGATTAAATTCTGAATGGTGCATATACATTTAAAAAAAAACATGGTAACACGATATTATGAAAGTGGCTGGGAATACCACGGGTAATTATGTTGTTGTGAATACTAGTTTTTGAGGTGTTATACAAGAAATAGGACTTGTTTAATTGTCTTTCGCGGGACATGGGAACACCAATAAAGACTTTGCACCCAAACACAGACAACGTTTATTTTTTGCAATGTGTCATATGCATTGTGTATTTGACTGAGGTTGACAGTTTAATGTTTTTTACACAAAGCAACCAGCTGTAGAATGACAACAGATGTCTTAAGTTTTAATATTCGGTAGATATTTGTGTAAGAATGTTATTGAATTGTATTGTAGATTGTTAACATATTTTTTATTTGGACCGTGGGGTCGTAGACATAAGATATAAATCACGATTGTGTCGATCTTTATCTTTGACAACTGACAATTATTGTTAATTGTTAATATAATCAATTAATATTCATTAATATCGTCTGGATTAAGTATATCACAACGTTACTTATAGATAATGTTGCACGCTCATTTTTGCAGTACTTGCAGAATTCCTTGTGTATCTTTTGAGGCGGTGCGTGTCGGTCAATAGAAAGTATCCATTCCCCGTTATTGTTTAGAATATCCACATTATTATTATTTACAGTATTTATATAGCGCATTATCTAATTAAAAAATACTCTAAGCGCTTAAAGCACATACAAGTATAGAAAACATAGTATGATTTTAAACGTAAATATGTTTATTACCAAAATAATCTACAACTTCAAATAAATAAATAAATAAATGGGGCTATTTTAAAAACAAAAGATGTTGTTTTCTTCATTTTGATGTCAAAGCATATAAAACAAATATGCGCTTTAGGGGGTATTAAATGAATGTTATTTTCATAAATGGTCTAATGCTCAGAGAACCTTTAAAATACCTCTCATTATTTACGCCTTGATCTGCACATAATTGCACCTGGTTGTATACACCTGGTAGATCTTATCTAGTTTGCAGGTGAGTGATATCTATATGTAGTAACATAGAAACATTAAATATGTCCTTCATACATTTGTGTTTATTGTGCATAATTTTATGACATTCTGCAATACTCTTCCGCTTAATTTCATTCTGTTTCTTGTACGATTTAATTTGCTAAGGAAAATTTCTACATAATGGTCTCAACTTTTGCAAGACAGCACACTATTTGCAGCGCACACTTACTATTACACCAGTTTACTCCAAAGTGTTTTTGTATGAGTTGCTGTCGGATTTGAATGAACATAGAAGATGAATAATATACAATATTAGGACAAAGATCGATATAAAAACTTAAATGCAGTCTCGAAAAAAAAAATGCTCCAGTTCATAAAAAGCATAAGTAGAGTCTTATTTGCACACACGAGCAACACAGGTCAAAATTTAGAATGACTTTATTAATGAGTACATGACCAAGGTTGTTCAGTACGATTGGCAAAGCTAGTGTGGTAAATATTATCAAACATTCGTGTGGTTGTACCTCCCAACTGTAGGACATAATTATCCCAAATTTAATCTGGATTGCTGTATGGGAACAAAATAATGTGGACATTTCGCGGTAGTATCCGATAACGTGTATCGCTAAAACAAAATGTCACTGACAGCTAGTATTCAATAATAAATATCGTTAAAAACAAAATGTCATGGACAGCTAGTATTCAATAATAAATATCGTTAAAAACAAAATGTCATGGACAGCTAGTATTCAATAATAAATATCGTTAAAAACAAAATGTCATGGACAGCTAGTATTCAATAATAAATATCGTTAAAAACAAAATGTCATGGACAGCTAGTATTCAATAATACATTTCGATAAAAACAAAATGTCACGGACAGCTAGTATTCAATAATAAATATCGTTAAATCAAAATGTCACTGACAGCTAGTATTCAGTAATAAATATCGATAAAACAAAACGTCATGGACAGCTTGTATTCAATAATAAATATCATTAAAGCAAAAAGTCATAGACAGCTAGTATTCAATAATAAATATCGTTAAAACAAAATGTCATGGACAGCTAGTATTCAATGATAAATATCGTTAAAACAAAATGTCATGGACATCTAGTATTCATTAATAAATATTGTTAAAAACAAAGTCATGGACAGCTAATATTCAATAATAAATATCATTAAAACAAAAAGTCATGGACAGCTTGTATTCAATGATAAATATCGTTAAAAACAAAATGTCATGGACAGCTAGTATTCAATAATAAATATCGTTAAAGCAAAATGTCATAGACAGCTAGTATTCAATAATAAATATCGTTAAAGCAAAATGTCATGACAGCTAATATTCAATGATAAATATCGTTAAAACAAAATGTCAAGGCCAGCTAGTATTCAATGATAAATATCGTTAAAACAAAATGTTATGGACAGCTAGTATTCAATAATAAATATTGTTAAAAACAAAGTCATGGACAGCTAATATTCAATAATAAATATCATTAAAACAAAAAGTCATGGACAGCTTGTATTCAATAGTGTAATTTTTGTTTTGTAAAAATTGATAATTACCATGTGGTTCACATTGCTAATATTTATCTGTTAACGGAAGTGCGAGATGTTCCGAATGTTTATTCATTTCATTGGGTTATTGTTGCTAAGTAACTAGACGCCTATATATTTCATTGCATTCGTTTTCGCGGCATATTTAAAATTAGTTTGACGAAAATTTTAATAATAAAATTATGTATTTGGGAAAAAAAAAATCAATTCAAATCTGCATACTGTAATTTAATTACAAGAGTTAAAACTTTATTTCCTTCAGCAGTTATTGGAATTTCCTCAATTTTGCCACGTCCTGTAGATTTTGAGAATACTAATGAGAAAATTAAAAAAGTTAATTATGATCTTAATGAATTGTGTAATAAATATAAGGTAAATTTTATTCATTCTTATAGGTACTTTATGAAATCAGGAAAGCCTTTAGTAGAATTATTTGCTTACAAGGATGGAGGTTTGCATTTAAATTATGAAGGTTCTAGACAATTAGGTATTTATTTCAAAAGAAGGGTGGCTCATTTTTAGGAATTATTTTATTAGTACAAAATGTATGTATGTTTTATTTAATAAGACTTTTACTTAGTAAATTTTTATTTAAATGGACTTTTTATATGAGATAATATTTTTCATATAGAGTTAATGTGTTAGTTCAGAATGTTATTGACAGCTAGTATTCAATAATAAATATCGTCAATTCAAAATGTCGCGGACAGCTAGTGTACAGTAGTCGCACACTTAATTAAATATCTATCTTTTTAGAGTATTCAAGAATAGTAAAAAAAAATTCTAAACAGTAAAATAAAAATAAAAATGATATAAACTTGACAACTGTGTTGTAAATACTAAAATTTTAGCAGACAGAAAGCTAATATACAAAATGAGAATTAATAGTGATCATTCATTTTGGAAATAGAAAGAGGGATATATAGAATATAGAAAGAAAAATAGAGTTTGACCTTACAGTGACAAAAACAACTGTCGAGGCGATGACATATCGGTGAAAGGGAGCAAGTTAGAGATTTGGTTTTAATGGGATTGTTGTAGGGATGACACAGGCCAAATCTGACAGATTTCACGAGTTGTCGTGTTTAGAAATACATTGTATAGTCAGTACAATCACCTTGAACATTCTGAATATATTAGTATACAATACAATAATAGTACATTTGTATTCAATAGTCTAAAAGGTTTATTAATACTACATTTAAAGGGTGACAGTGACGCTTATTTGAGAACAACCCGTTGTTTATTTACGAGTTGCCGTCATCATATATTTATATCTGAGTGCATTACTGCATCATCTGACAGATATCTAGATGAATATTTAATGCATACATACACTTGGGTTTTATCAGACACATTGAATGACGATGTGAACCCTAAATGAATCAATAATGCATTGTGGTTTGTTTGATACACATTTAATATATAAAGTACTAGGTACTGCTAAATAGGTCAAAACTATTATTCACAATTTCCTCAATATATATGTTGGTGTACCCGGTGAAAGTATCTTGTTCAAATAATGACTCATATTAACAAACAATGCACGGAAATTAATTTGATTTTAATCTGCTTCACAATTTATGCAAATAACAGTAAAATGTGATGCCATTTAAGTTAAATTTAATAGTAAATATAGTCATTTTAATATAAGTACACATTATAATGCTTTAGTGTGAAATATTAGTCACGTTTATCGTTTCTTTGTCTATTATACGTGGCTTTAGAAAGTGAAATAAATATCGGTCGACTGTTGAAATAAGGCAAGAGCAATTACATGCCAAAAACGGAAGGAAAATGACGAAATTTTTATCGGGCATTGAGAAAATAACAGTGCCTCATTGGGTGTAACCCTCTCTTTTACACTTACGTACATACAGAATGTACTAATGTACTTGTGTTCATCGATGTTTTCTGAACGACTGCACGTAAACGTGTGCCTTGTGTTTTGTCCATACTCTTGTGTCTAAAGGCTAGTTGTTGAACCGTACCTCTTAACGTTGCCTTGTTTTTGGTCCACACCCCTTGTGTCTAAAGGCTAGTTGTTGAACCGTACCTCTTAACGTTGCCTTGTGTTTGGTCCACACCCCTTGTGTCTAAAGGCTAGTTGTTGAACCGTACCTCTTAACGTTGCTTGTGTTTGGTCCACACCCCTTGTGTCTAAAGGCTAGTTGTTGAACCGTACCTCTTAACGTTGACTTGTGTTTGGTCCACACCCCTTGTGTCTAAAGGCTAGTTGTTGAACGGTACCTCTTAACGTTGACTTGTGTTTGGTACACACTCCTTGTGTCTAAAGGCTAGTTGTTGAACCGTACCTCTTAACGTTGCCTTGTGTTTGGTCCATACTCCTTGTGTCTAAAGGCTAGTTGTTGAACCGTACCTCTTAACGTTGCCTTGTGTTTGGTCCACACTCCTTGTGTCTAAAGGCTAGTTGTTGAACCGTACCTCTTAACGTTGACTTGTGTTTGGTCCACACCCCTTGTGTCTAAAGACTAGTTGTTGAACCGTACCTCTTAACGTTGCCTTGTGTTTGGTCCATACTCTTGTGTCTAAAGGCTAGTTGTTGAACCGTACCTCTTAACGTTGCCTTGTGTTTGTCCATTCTTCTTGTGTCTAAAGGCTAGTTGTTGAACCGTACCTCTTAACGTTGCCTTGTGTTTGGTCCATACTCTTGTGTCTAAAGGCTAGTTGTTGAACCGTACCTCTTAACGTTGCCTTGTGTTTGGTCCACACTCCTTGTGTCTAAAGGCTAGTTGTTGAACCGTACCTCTTAACGTTGCCTTGTGTTTGGTCCATACTCCTTGTGTCTAAAGGCTAGTTGTTGAACCGTACCTCTTAACGTTGCCTTGTGTTTGGTCCATACTCCTTGTGTCTAAAGGTTAGTTGTTGAACCGTACCTCTTAACGTTGCCTTGTGTTTGGTCCATACTCCTTGTGTCTAAAGGCTAGTTGTTGAACCGTACCTCTTAACGTTGCCTTGTGTTTGGTCCATACTCTTGTGTCTAAAGGCTAGTTGTTGAACCGTACCTCTTAACGTTGCCTTGTGTTTGGTCCATACTCCTTGTGTCTAAAGGCTAGTTGTTGAACCGTACCTCTTAACGTTGTCTTGTGTTTGGTCCATACTCTTGTGTCTAAAGGCTAGTTGTTGAACCGTACCTCTTAGCGTTGCCTTGTGTTTGGTCCATACTCCTTGTGTCTAAAGGCTAGTTGTTGAACCGTACCTCTTAACGTTGCCTTGTGTTTGATCCACACCCCTTGTGTCTAAAGGCTAGTTGTTGAACCGTACCTCTTAACGTTGCCTTGTGTCTAAAGGCTAGTTGTTGAACCGTACCTCTTAACGTTGCCTTGTGTTTGGTCCATACTCCTTGTGTCTAAAGGCTAGTTGTTGAACCGTACCTCTTAACGTTGCCTTGTGTTTGGTCCATACTCTTGTGTCTAAAGGCTAGTTGTTGAACCGTACCTCTTAACGTTGCCTTGTGTTTGGTCCATACTCCTTGTGTCTAAAGGCTAGTTGTTGAACCGTACCTCTTAACGTTGCCTTGTGTTTG
>MJUT01041121.1:402844-416794 GCA_002080005.1 Gigantidas platifrons | reverse complement strand
TAAAAAGAAAACACATTAAATGTCGGCACTCTTTAAAAAGTTTATCCATTGGTGGATCCGGTAGGGAGGATTTCGGAGAGGGAGGGTCCCATTTTTCTCGAAAAATTTGTTAAAATTATATTAAAATTGTGAAAAATTAGACTGTAATCACATTTTTTTTATTCTGCAACCCCTTTTTCAATTGTCTGAATCCAAGTCTGTGTTCCGTGGTAAAAAAAAAACACATTGACATGTTAATTTTAAACAGGGGGTGCTCAGCTGTCACATGATCCCATAATCGCACACCATATTTTTAAAGTTTTTAAAGTTTTTAAAATTTTAACCTAGCACCTGTACATATTTATTTTGCACCGTTGTTGTCACAACCCGCATGGGCAAGTGCGATAATTCTCTACCCAGAGACCTGCACTGTATTGGAAGAAGAAGAAGAAGAAATGCGCACTTAAAAACTTAAAAAGTTTATGGGTAGAAAAATACTTTGTAATATTCAATATATATTCTTACTTACTTTATTTGGCTGTTCTGAGTAATATTTGTGACAATATGGTTTTTTGGTTAATATTCATTTTCTACAAAAAGTTCAGTTCAATATAACACGTCTATCATTCCTAAAGATCATGTTGTAAAAGAATATTGAATTGAAATAGTATTCAGCATTATCTTTCATTATTAACCAATCAATCTGTTTAATCCTTAAATACAACTCAGACCTTCAATCTATCTTTAAAGAAGGGGTACCAAATGGGGAAACCACAAAAATGTATCGTTTTATGGAATTAAATGTTTCTGTATTTATTGTTTTTGTTTTCTATGACACTCTGTAATGAATAGTTCGTGTATTTAGAATAACCTAGAGAGTAAGTTAGTTACACACTTCGGTATACGGTGTTTCTGGATTAGAAACCCCTCGGGACTCCGGCCCTCATGGTTTCTAATCCAGAAACACCTATACCTTAGTGTATAACTATTACATATATTTCATTGATAAAACTTGTACCAAATGAATAATCGGCACGAAATTGCAATCAGCGAACAAAAAACGTCAAGTAAGAACCAAATTAGATGAGTTATATTGTAAAGGGATACATAATAATCATAATGTTAGATCTAGTTTACTAACCGCAAAAACACATTTGTTAACATTAAAATAACCTATTAAGTCATACTTTTAAATAACCAGTTATGTTTGTGAAGTAGGTCAACTTCTAGGTTAAGAACACTAGAAATAGCTCCGACACTAACTGGTACATCTCAAAGAATGACAATTAGTAAACAAACAATCAAAAAAGAATGTACTTGTATAAAAAAAAAAACCCCACCAGACATATGCTGGAACAGAAGACAAACGAAAGGGTGGAACACAAGACAAAAGCATTAGACTCCATGTATAGACGAGATATTACATTCCAAACTGATTAGGCTACAACTGGCTTAAAAAGAGCCATCGTTCATGGAGATATTTCATTTCAATTCACTGTTTATCATTCACAGTGATATCCAGTTAGGAGCTAGAAAATAGCTCTGATAGAAATGTGTAAGCAAAACCTTGATCATATGAATACTTTCTGTACTGAGTTAGCGCGAGCAAAAGCATCCATGTTGTTTGATCTACTTTAAACACTAAATTAAACAACATGGTTGTTTTTTGTTGTCTGCTGATGTTTGGAAAGGTATCAGTCAATGTACATCTTTGAACAAATCACAATTCTATTACACTTCAAATAAAACCACGCTAACAACTATCACTCACTCACTCAAATAAAACCAAAATACTGATCCTTTTCTTTTTATATGTAGTTACTCCAAACATGCATTGATGGGGATGGATTCTGGGATGATGTCTCCTGTCTGTAACAACGTAGCCATGTTTGAGTATTGCTTGCGTCAGCGGCTGAGCTCTGTCGAGAAAATCACTGTACTGTACACAAGCTCTAATATAACATACGAGTTGTTAAATGTAAAGTTCATCTTCTGATGCTGCTGCCGTATTGCTTACTGGTGAATGTTATGTCATGACTATTGGACAAATTAAGTCATCATGTTTGTCGTCGAGTTTAGTTTAAACTGTTAATCTTCCTCCGTTTTCAAGGTCAAGATAAGAAGCAGACTTTTGAGTGTCAGTGGTAACCTTTACTTCAAGCTCTTTTTGATTGATGAGATACAGATAAAAAATCACCGACTCTAGAATTAATAAGTGACAACTTATGTCTAGCTGGAATAAAGGTTTGATCTAATTGTCTATCTTTATTATTGGAAATCTCTTGAAGGAGATTTGTCTCATAATAAAAACGTAGATATCAAATTTAGTGCACACGACATAATTTTGGAATAACCTTCATCAGGTATGTTCAAAGCAAAAAATTTGAAAGCCATATAATTCAA
This sequence comes from Gigantidas platifrons, assembly GCA_002080005.1. Taxonomy (NCBI): domain Eukaryota; kingdom Metazoa; phylum Mollusca; class Bivalvia; order Mytilida; family Modiolidae; genus Gigantidas; species Gigantidas platifrons. The sequence continues at coordinate 414,412 of MJUT01041121.1, read as the reverse complement.
TAAAGGTATCTGAGAGAAAGAAGATCAAGGAACCAATATAGGATAGGCATAAGTGTATAGAAAGAAATCAGTGAGTAGTGGAGCACAATTGATACTCATTAGTTTACCGATCGTCTGTTGGAACACTGGACAAATATGTTGTGAATAGTAAAACTATAGTGAATGATCTCGTCCTATTGTTATATTCTGAGTGGCTTTTATAAGATACCTTTGTTTTCATTCTTCTTTGAGAATTAAACAATTCTTTTAAGTCTAGATGTTTGTTGCGCACGTGGACAGTTGTGTGTAGATACCGGTTGTATATGTAGGAGTCATTGCGATAACTAGCAATGATTGTTTAATATGAAACAATTAACATCTTTAAGATGAATCACAAAAATGTGGAACTACAGTCGGACTAGTAACATGGTTTATAACTATAACAAAGCATAATCTAATAGATTAAATCTTATTTCAAATAAGTACTAGACAGCATCGTGAAATTGAGACGATGAAAATGTTGATCCTGAAAACACGAAATTTATTCGAAAGCTCAGAATTAGTATGCCACGACAAAGGACTCACACTTAAATGTTAAACTGTCAACAAAAATATAAAAAAAAAACACAAAAAAAAAGTGTCATTATATTATTATTATACAATATTTATAAAGCGCCTATCTAATAAACAATTACTCTAAGCGCTGTACAAAACATATAAAATCTTAATCCTATCAATAAAAGTAAAAGTAGCAATAAGACTCAAGAGTAAATTGAAAATAAAAATAATGATCATAAATAAAATAAAAAATAAAAAAGGGAGAATTTAAGATGATATAAGTACAAGTTAAAAACTGTCGCAATAAAATGCTCTAAAAAGACGAGTCTTTACAAGTTTCTAGAAAATGCCAACTGATTGCACATGTCCAAAAATAATTATAATTAAAAGAGAGTTTAAGATCATATATTAAAAAGTCAAATACTGTCACCATAAGCTGCTCTAAAAAGATGAGTCTTTAAAAGTTTCTTGAAAATGCCAACTGATTGCACATGTCGAATGTTTTGAGGAAGACTGTTCCATAAAGTTGCGGCAGATTTGTCAAATCGGCGTGCACCGTAGGTTTTGGTGCGTATCCGTGGAGCCTTTAACAACTACAAGTCTTCTGATCTTAATGTTCGAGTAGGTTGATATGCATTCACAAGTTCTTGTAGATAGACAGGTGCTAAGTTGTTGAGTGCCTTAAAAGTATATAACAGGATCTTATATTTAATTCGATACTGCACTGGTAGCCAATGTAAAGAGACGAGGACAGGCGTAATATGTTCATGTTTCCGTTTTCGTGATATTAATTGTGCAGCTGTATTATATGGAACAATATACAACGGAATATGAAAAATGTTCTTTCTCTAGAAGAAAATATGAGCCATCTCGTATTAATGATCTTTTAACTATCTAATTTAAAAATCAGACAACAATAAAAACCAACTCGTCTATTTGTATATCCCTTTCAAATCTCTTAACCTTTAACTTCTTAAGAAATATTTTAATATGTATAAATGATAGATTGCTTTTGCTTTAAAGAATGTGTTCACATTTAGTATACGTATTTCCTTGAAGTACATCGGGTAGTTTCATGTTGGTTCGGGGGTATTATCGTGATCGTATGGTCTGTATATGCAACAGTGCCAGAAGTTGTGAGTTCGTTTCGAGTCCGCGTGGGGAGATGTACATTCGATAAAACTTAATGTAGTCAAGTTTTCTAGTACTTTACACCAGGTCAATGGTTTTCTATTTTTACTCTGGTTTCCTCCCACAATAATAATAGACAGAATTATTGCTTAAGCGGAGTTAAACACCTTTATACTGCAATCGTTCTATTTGAGCAGTCAAAATGCTTTGACAGTATATTTACAAGTGATAAACGTTTATAACATTTAGAAATCAGTTGGGGACTATTGGGGGTAACTAACTTTTTAAATAATTTGAATATTGGTAGTAATATCCATTAATGTCACTAATGATTGCAGTATAAAGACAATAACAGTGCATTGACTTGACATAACATTCGATATACGTATTCGGCACAAATCGGGGAAAATGCTCGGGAAACCCTCGCATTTTCCCCGATTCTAAGCCTCATCCGTATATCGATTTTATGTCAAGTCAATACACGGTTATTGTCTATATACATAACCCATCACCCAATGCTGTTCACTTTCAAACTATAACTTGTTTTCCCTTGTAAGTACATAAGACAAATACGTCAGTTAACATTTGATTCAATAAAACCATATACAAATGGCAAAAAGAATAAATGCTACTTTATTTTTAGCAACTGGTTTAATTCAAGATTTACTTATTAAAATTAATGTCACTATTTTTAATCTTTTTAAACCTTTTGGCGTCAAAATTTGTTTCAGTTGGTAATACCCAAATATTATGGTCACCAGCAAGATTACTGGTCGTGGGTAGAAAAGTACTGCTGTATTCACCAAAGTCCACAGTTCTTATATATCAGACGAATGGCTGTCGTATGCAACTATTGACCACACAATATAATATTCCTATATATACAACGTTTACATTCCTACAAATATACCAACGTTTACATTCCTACAAATATACCAACGTTTATAACGTCTTAACATCAATCAGAAGAAATTGTATATGGCTAAACCATTAAGCTTATCTTTCCCCGATCCGTCTTAATCTATGCTAAATTTGTTTCTCGTTACAATTTTTTGGTCTAGTAATACTAGTACAGTTCCAATGAAGTTTAGGCGATCTGTCTTAATCTATGTCATTTTTTTTTGTTGCTCGTTGAAACATTTTTAAGCTGAACTACAATTAACTTTGTACTATATAACGGTCAGAATATAATATTTCCCAAAGCAGTTTTAAAACTGATACAGGGAAGGGGGAGATGGTCCATTTATAGTAATAACTATCTCTTGTTTACAATGGCCGAACCTAACCCGGATCTCTATAATCTAACATGGAATAGTCAAATGTGTATTATCATTTCATATCAATGTCGTATTTGTTACAAAGATATCCTTTGAATATTTAACAAATATATGTATCTATTTCAAACTCCTAATAATTCATAATTAGCATATCATTTTAAAATTATATTTATTGTTTTGTTTGTAAATAGAGTTCAAAGCACGTGACTGGGTCACGGTACTATCATGGGAACTATCTAATTTATGTGGCGTAAATTGGCCATGATGACCCCGCTTTTACGCCAATGGACCAGGTGTGAATGAATTGGGACTATTTCGTTTGTTGGTGGGAACTAGGTTATGTTTTATCTCAAGATGATCGTCTCAATTAGCACGGTGCATTACCAAGAATATGTGATTTTTTAAAGTACTGTTTGTTTATATTTTTTATCTAGTCACCTACATATCGATTAGTATTTTTCTAATAGCCTTACCTCAATAGTACATTTATGAATATATTAAATTTATATTGTAATATTGTTCGAAACCAGAGACACTCGAAGAACCTGTATCGATCACCTGAATTAAATAGGCAATCAACAATACAAGGGGTCCCTCCTACACCGCTAGAAATGAGTATCGAGCAAAATATATCATTAGATAGAACCTGCTCTAAAAGTACATGGACGAATTTCATAACGAATTTAGAGGGAAAAAAATCCATTAAAATTGAACTAAAAATAAAAATTAAAAATTATGGCAGTTGATTCCTAATATATCAGAAACAGTCAAAGCCACAACACATATGTTTAAATATTTCAGACAGAGGCGTGTTCGTGATGGAATCCACATATAGTAATACCACTTTTAGAGAACGATTATTCTAGACCAAATTCACGTCTGATTCTCCCCACATGTCGAGCCTATATAGCAGACTCCACATCTATTTGTTGAGCTACCTTAATCTCTACAGAACTCCTACCACTTGTTGAGCAAGTTTGTTAATAATATATCCACATCTGATCCACACCACTTGTCGAACAATCTTGTTCACAACAAAAAACATATCTGATTCATGCCACTCATCGATCAAGCTTATTCACAGTAGAATCCTCGCAGATCAACGTCACTTGTCGATCAAGCTTGTTGTTCACAGAAGAATCCATCTCTGGATCATGCCACTTGTCGATCAAGCTTGTTCATAGTAGAATCCACCTATGATTCACGTCATCTAATGATCAAGCTTATTCACAGTAGAACCCACTCTGATCAACGTCACTTGTCGGTCAAGCTTGTTGTTCACAGAAGAATCCACCTCTGGTTCATGCCACTCGTCGATCAAGCTTGTTCATAGTAGAATCCACCTCTGATTAATGCCACTCATCGATCAAACTTGTTCATATAAGAATACACATCTGATTCATGCCAGTCATCATGCAATCTTGTTTACAGTAGAATCTTCATCTGGTTATGCCATGCTTCTTATCAAGCAAGCATCTTCTCAGTTTTTAAAGTCTCTTTTTAATGACCGAAAGAAGTGAAGTAAGAACTATGTAAAGAGATTTGTTTTAGCGCATACATATGAGCTTGCCATATATCGTTCTTTGTATACATATGAGCTTGCCATATATCGTTCTTTGTATACATATGAGCTTGCCATATATCGTTCTTTGTATACATATGAGCTTGCCATATATCGTTCTTTGTATACTTATGTAGCGTAGGTATTCAGTACAAAAAAGTAGATAAACACCTCATTTTTCAAAAATTCCAAATGATTCATTGATTGTCTAGAATTCATCCTCACCCCATGAAGGTAATACGGTTACATACTACCAGTATAAGATTACAAATTATGTCGTTGATCACATGTTCTTATGGAATTATATAGTATCGTCCTCAACACCGTTTCCACATTTAGTCATGGATTAGATATCCAAATGTGAGCGACACTGCATGGACATGAGAAATTCTGAACAGGACAAACAAACAGTGGACAACAAATCACTACACATGAAACTAAAGATAAAGCAACACAAAATCCACTAAACCTCCATCGGTGAATGCAGGTTCTCTGCAGTGGTGAAATTGGGTCCTATTTTTAGACCCCGGGTTCACCCAGTGAACCAACACCAATAAACATAATAAATTAACTAGATAAACAATATTTAAAAGACTATAATAAAAAAAGAAATATCTTTGACAAACACTTTTTATTTATGATTATTACCATATTTTGTAATAACAGAGAAAGACTACCTGCTACATTATGTTTAAGTATTACATAAATATATCTTTATCATACATACCTAGCAGGGGTGTAATTGTATGCTACAATAAAACATTTTAACTAATTTTCACAGATGTTTGATTTAATCTTGGTAAGTGGGTTACGTTTAATGACAAAACTCTCTCTATCACCGTCAAATCTGTATATATTATATGTATGCAAGCGGAAGGGTGGACTAAAAGAATGTCCTCGGTACGTCTCCTTACGATCATATTACATGATTTACTTGTCAAATATTCTCTATCGTTAAAATAAAAGAGAATTTTACTTTAAATTGTTCGGTTCAGTACAAAATACATATAAAATGTATTACATAGCATATATTTTACCATTAAATTAGTCATTTCTTGATAAGATATGACATGTCAGAAATATCCAGCTGTTCATTACATCAGACACATATGTTGCTGTTTTTGTATATAGATACGTGTAATAGGTGCATGTTTCTTATAACATATAAATATACCAATTAATCAACTGACATGAAAATTTTTTTGAGAATACATATTAAACAACATATTTGACAAAACCAAATATGGGTAATGTGTATTTAACGCCACGTTCAACAATTATCTCAGTTCGTTGCTAAGTTTATTTGTGAAGAAAATCAGAGTACCTACCAGGAAGATAATTCACAGGTCCACCGCAATCCATGGACCACTTTATTACTCATAACTCGTAAAGTAGTATCGACTACATCTCGCTATTGGTGGGATAAAACTTAACATTTAGTTGTCATAACAACCGACAACATTGGTATACCATACGATCACGACGTCTTCATGTGAAACAGATTAAATAAATATTAACAGTTAAAAAGAGAAATACCATCACAACAGAACACAGTATATAACAGTTAACAAGGGAAACAACTCAACTCAATAGCAAATATTAGCAACAGAACACAGTATAACAGTTAACAAGGGAAACAACTCAACACAACAGCAAATATTAGCAACAGAACACAGTATAAGTTAACAAGGGAAACAACTCAAAACAACAGCAAATATTAGCAACAGAACACAATATAACAGTCAACAAGGGAAACAACTCAACACAACAGCAGATATTAGCAACAGAACACAGTATAACAGTTAACAAGGGAAACAACTCAACACAACAGCAGATATTAGCAACAGAACACAATATAAGTTAACAAGGGAAACAACTCAACACAACAGCAGATATTAGCAACAGAACACAGTATAACAGTTAACAAGGGAAACAAATCAACACAACAGCAGATATTAGCAACAGAACACAGTATAAGTTAACAAGGGAAACAACTCAAAACAACAGCAAATATTAGCAACAGAACACAGTATAACAGTTAACAAGGGAAACAACTCAACACAACAGCAAATATTAGCAACAGAACACAGTATAAGTTAACAAGGAAAACAACTCAACACAACAGCAGATATTAGCAACAGAACACAGTATAAGTTAACAAGGGAAACAACTCAACACAACAGCAAATATTAGCAACAGAACACAGTATAACAGTTAACAAGGGAAACAACTCAACACAACAGCAGATATCAGCAACATAACACAGTATAACAGTTAACAAGGGAAACAACTCAACACAACAGCAAATATTAGCAACAGAACACATTATAAGTTAACAAGGGACATAACATGAACGATCAAACTCACCGTAACAGCTGATGTTGGTAGCAGAACACAATTTAACATCAATCCAAACGACGTTCAATCCCAAATTCAACGTAACATGTGATATTGGCAGCCGAAAACAGTAAAAAGGCAACAATGTTAAAAACGCAAATTCAACGTAACATTAACCATCAATACATACGTTAACAGCAAATATTTACAGCATCATGAAATTTAACAGTAAACAAGGGAAACAATTTAAGACAGAAAAAAACTCAACGTAACAGCAGATATTGTCAGCCGAAGACTATTTGACAGTCAAGAGGAGAAACAACATAAACAATTAAACTCAATGTAATCAGGTAATATGTGATATTTGCAGGAGAACTCAAATTAACTGTTAACAAGGGCAACTTAACTGGCAGTCGAACTCAACTAAATAGTTAACCAGGGAAACAATTAAAAACTAAACTCATCGTAGATGGCATTGGTAGCTGAACTGTATGGCATAGGTCACCGTAGCCTATTTAACATGTTTATGTCAGTTTGGTTTACTTTCTCCCAAAGACTTATAAATTATTAGGTTTTCTAATCTTCTGATTATGAGAGTACCTGAGGAAGGTTATTCCAGAAACGAGTCGTGTGCACAAAACTCGTTTTTATTAACAGTAAACATTGGTGACAACCATTAAAACTAACTCATGTGATACTGGCAGCCGAACACAAGTTACCTGTTAACAAGGGAAATAATTAAAAACCAAATTCAACGTAACAGCAGATATTGACAGCCGAACATAACGAAACTTTATTGTCATTCGTTGAAAAGTTTGAATAGTTATCAAATTTAGCATTTCTGTTAATTTGAATATGTATTGTAACTATTTAAGGAATATTTGAAATTGTTGAACAGGTTATACGATATAACCTGGTTTGGGTCAGTTTACGCTTAATAAACCGCGAAGCGATTTATGAAAAGCGTAAACTGACCCAAACCAGGTTATGCAAGTATAACCTGTTCAACAATTTCAAATATTCCTTATAATTTAAATTTCACAACAAAATTTAATTATTCCTCGATTTTAATTACGATTATTTCATGTGACTATTTGAATTTGTCGTTGGCGTATGAACAAGTTGGTGACGTCACAATACCAACCCAGGTTATCGAGTATAACCAAAATTTTCTCCAGGTGGATTAACCAATCAGATTGAAAAATTCAAATCAAATTAAATTATTCAGACATATTTCTACAATTAGAGGAAAACTGCATTTTCAGAGAAAACAAATAATGGATTTTGAGAAACATGTTCTTTATTGAACTCCCCTCCCAGAGGGTGTGCCGGGGTAGAATAGGCACCAGATTTCTCCGCCCTAGAGGCAGTAGTCCTCTAAAAGGGGTCAACCCCGCGGGAACCCCGGGGTATAGAAATGGGACCGAGAGCTTCTTCGGCTTGAAGGGGCGTCCGTCGGTTGTGCGGGATGTATAAATGCACAACCAACCCGTCCTTCGGATGAGACGTAAATAAAACCGAGGTCCCGTGTTGAGAGATTGCCACACTCTTCGCACGTTAAAGAACCCAGTGTAACAGCTCATTATGAGCATTATGCCCATGATGAGTGGTCCATAGGAGACCTGTTGCACTGGCTAAAGTATCCGTCCTTTCCTTGTTTCGAGTCCCGTGGCGTTTAAATTTTTAAATGTTCTCGTCCTGAATATAGCTGACAAATTGCTCGCTGGACGTTAAACACCAATCAATCAATCAATCAATCAATCAATCAATCAATCAATCAATCAATCAATCAATCAATCAATCAATCAATCTTTATTGAATAACAAAGAATTCTACTTTGGGGAACAAAGCAGCTTTTCAAATTTAAATATATTTTTGGAAAAGAGAATTTAAACAGAGTTGATCAAAGTTTCCATCAATCTCAGTAAAATTTCAAAATTGTTTGGAATTGCATTTAAACTTTATATTTTGTTTGAAATTCTGTTATCCTGAAGTCATATTTTGTTCTGAAAATATACCTTAACGAATAGTTAGAAAAGGGCGGATTGTATCGAATGTAATCGTCTGCTTGCCATTATACTCCTTACAATAACAAAGATTTGGTAATTTATCATAAGGAACACAGATATAATATGGTTTCCCCGGTGATATTCCATATAGACTTATCTTAGAATAAATATCAAATGGTATTCTTTATCAGTCAGTTGGTTGTTCTTATGTATGATAACCTAGTGCCATACATCCCATCATGCTAGGATTACTCCCTTAGTTCATTTACCTCTTTTTCTATTAATTGTAATTTTCTTCGCATTCCAGGGCCTGAAAATTCTGAACGATGCTGATCAAATGTTGCGAAACATTTGATAAAGGAATTTTATTGATCGAATCCACAATTATGGAAATTTCTAAAGAAAAAAAGCAAGTCTCCTTGTAGTGTTGTCTGAACAGGGGACGTTACTCATGATAACCAATGTTTTCTAAGAATGTTAACCTTCCTACTGAAGACCACCATTGTGGTTTGTTGTTGTAATTATGAAATTAAGGAGCAGTTTCCTTTACATTTCAGTATTATATCAGCACGCACGTGTCAAAATAACGTCTGTACATTGTCTTCTTTTTAGTTAATAGTAAGCTTGATGAGAACCATTGATGTTATATAAACTCCTATTGTATTGAGATTTGTCACTGCTGTAATGGAGAAACAGATGGAACAATATCACAAAACTGGCAGAATGAACTCAGTTCCGTACATATACAATCCCACATCCTTCTTAATTTATCATTGGGTCATGATTTTGTCTGTCGTCAACATTTCATATGAAAGGCCGGTCAACAGAATATGCAGAATAGAAAAATAATTTAGGAAATCAACTTCAAAAACCACAGAAAAAAATACTTCTTACAATTGATCGTGTGACCAGTTTATTTTTAACCAAACCGACAAGGAACTTGCATTGGAAAAAGGGAAACATACTATCAACAGACGATGGGCAAATAAACGAAACACACATTTTTTTGGGTACTAAATGTCGTTCAACAACAAAAAACCACAAAAGATCAGAGTCCGTATATGTCAAAACAACGTCCGTATATGTCAAAACAACACTTGTTATAACAAAAGGAATTGATATGGATGTAATACATTCTCAATCTAATTAAAATTAGCTCTACGCACTTGCCCCTCCCCCCTTTTTTTGGTCGCTGCGACCCAAAAAAAAAAGGGGGGGAGCAAGTGCGTAAAGCTAATTTTAATTAGATTGATGCATTCTATTATTTGAGCAATCATGCATATGATTGTATACCCTTTTGTTATAAGAATAAGAATAAGAATATTTATTGTCAATTTTGGGCCCACAAGGGGCAAACAAGAAAACATAAAGATAGAAATTCCAAACTGATAGAAACATAAACTAAACTACAATGTACACAATAACACAATCATAATAATGAGACAAATGACTAGATTTACAAGATAATCTATATATGGTCACTGACCGACATCATAGATTTGATGACACTGCTAATATTGTATAATTATTTTTTCTTCCAAGAATGAGCCTTTCTAATGTTGGATGATAAACAATGTAAAGTTTCAATATTGACTGTCTAACGTTACTTCTAACTTGTAAATTACTTCTTGTAGATTAGATTATATGTTGTTATTCTTTGTTATCAAACTAAACGTCTGGTTTATTTTTCATTTAACGTCCAGTTACCCTACTTTTTATAAATATTTATTTTTGTTTTGATTATTCCGACAGAATTGTGAAATGGATATGATTAAGTCGCTAAAGAATTCTGTCGTGTATACTAATGTAATAAGACTCAGTTCAAAACTGAATTATGGCGTGCTTGCCAAATTGCAAGATTTTGTATGGTGCCATGCATATCGAATGATTCCTTTCTTTGAAATGTCTGATCAATATCAAAGAGCTATAATTTCTAACGTAATTGTTGGTATTGATATACCAAATGCAAACCTACTTTAACAGCTGAAATATACTTGTTGTCTTTTTGATAGCATATAAACAGTACACTATTGAGCAAGGCTATCGATGGACAGCAAATCAGCTTTATCCTTGTTGACAGTGGAAACATATTTAAATAAACACCACAGAATACAACAATGTTGCCTGAAAGTCGGGTTGTTTCACATCAGTTCCTAAATAATGTAATTATTATCAAAACTAAGGTTTTCCTCCCTCAGGTACAGGTGGCCATAGCTGATTTTGGCTATCCAGTTTAGGACATTTGGTTTATTACTCCCACACTAAGGTTTTCCTCCCTCAGGTATAGGTGGCCATAGCTGATTTTGGCTATCCAGTTTAGGACATTTGGTTTATTACTCCCACACTAAGGTTCTCCTCCCTCAGACATAGGTGGCCATAGCTGATTTTGGCTATCCAGTTTAGGACATTTGGTTCATCACTCCCACACTTAATGATTTGGCTTTCCAATATTTCGATATTGAATGTACCGTACCTTATGAAGGTTTTTCCAGTTACGCGTCGTGCGTACTAAATTTGATATCTACGTTTTTATTCGAAGGAGCAGATTCACTGGACAGAATATCAACAGATAGAGCATATTCACTGGACAGAATATCAACAGATAGAGCATATTCACTGGACAGAATATCAACAGATAGAGCATATTCACTGGACAGAATATCAACAGATAGAGCATATTCACTGGACAGAATATCAACAGATAGAGCATATTCAC
>MJUT01041121.1:361364-402611 GCA_002080005.1 Gigantidas platifrons | reverse complement strand
AATATCAACAGATAGAGCATATCGATTCAGTTGAAACTGAGTCATCATATCTTATTGCAGGTAAAGTGATCACAAGGTTTCATTAAGGTACACAATTGGTTTCTGTGATACAGCTTGCACCAAAACGTTAACGATGTTTTGGCAGCCATGTTTTTTTTCATTTCATGTTTTGTCGGTTATATTGGTAAAGTAACTGTAAAGTTGCATAAAGGTATATCACGCAGTGGTTTCTTTTTTTTTCATCTTGGTCGCCATATTTGATGTTGTATAATTTCACAAACTTGGGAATCTTAATATTGTATAGTGGATAAAGTTTCAGTTTCATTGGGATATGCCAAGACGAGGTTTCATCAAAATTGGCAGTCATGTGTTATCCTAGTATGAAATCGTATAATTTCATAAATGTGAGAACCGCATCAGTGGCGTAATGGTCAGCGTGCTACCTCCGAGTGCGATAGATCGTATGTTCGAGTCCCGGTCAGGTCCAAAGACTATAAAATTTGTATATGTTGCTTCTCCGCTAAGCACGCAGCATTAAGGAGTAAGAGCAGACTGGTTCTCTCGGAATCAGAATAATGTGTCCGAGTGGAGCGACATGTCTACCCGCGGACCGTTGTTTCAGTGAGCTAGCACTATAAAAACCCACTCGGCGTGTTGGTCTAGTACAAAGCGGACCTCATCATCATTTCATTGAAAATTAACTTGTTCTCGCCATGAAATTGCTGAATTGGCGTTAAACAACAATCACTCACCAATTTGAGAATCCTATTTTGTGTAGTAGGTAAAGTAATTACAAAGTTTCATTAATGTCTGCCGGCGGTTTCTAGATCAAATATTTTTAGTATTAGGCTGTATTGTTAGTCATGTCTTATGAAAGTCTTGGAAGACGTTTGGGGTACTTTAAATCATAGAATTTCACACAAATTTCTGAGCCTTAATATTTGGTATTAGGTAAATGAATCCTCAAGTTATGATCCAGTGGGTTGAACCGACATCCATGTTTATAACCTATTTGAATATAGGTACAAAGCCTTTAATTCAGCATGTCCATCCCAAGTTGTAGCTTTCCACTAGCATTTTTGCCTGTCCTAACATTTCTAACTTTCCATTAGCATCTTAGCCTGTCCCAACTAGGTCTAGCTTTTCACTAGCATTTTATCCTGTCCCGACCAGGTCTAGCTCTCCACTAGCATGTTTGCCTGTCCTAACATGTCTAGCTTTCTACTAACATTTTTACCTGTCACAACTATGGCTAGCTTTTCACTAGCATTTTATCCTGTCCCGACCAGGTATAGCTTTCCACTAGCATTTTTGCCTGTCCTAACATGTCTAGCTTTCCACTAGCATTTTTGCCTGTCCCATACTGGTCTAGCTTTTCATTAGCATTTTTGCCTGTCCCAACAAGGTCTACTTTTTCACGGGAATGTTTGCCTGTCCATTCCAGCGTTCCACTAGCATCTTAGCAGTCTCAATCAGGTCTATCTTTCCAATAGCATTTTAGCCTGCCCAACTAGGTATAGCTTCTCACTAACATATTAGTCTGTTCTAACAAAGTATAGTTTTTCACTAACATTTAAGCCTGTCCTAACTAGGTCTAGCTTTCTATCAACATGTTTTGTCCATCCTAATCAGATCTAGCTTTTCACTAACATTTTAGCCTGTCCTAACCAGGTCTAGCTTTCTATCAACATGTTTTGTCCATCCTAATCAGATCTAGCTTTTCACTAACATTTTAGCCTGTCCTAACCAGGTCTAGCTTTCTATCAACATGTTTTGTCAGTCCTAATCAGATCTAGCTTTTCATTAACATTTTAGCCTGTCCTAACCAGACACGGTAGTCATATTTGAAGGTTATCAGAACTGTTTGACATAATTTGTAACGAGGACCATCTAAGGACCCTTTTTGTTCAAAATTGGTTCAGTTGTATCAATGATGCAAAAAGTATGAAAGTTTATGTCTGGACGACAGACGTTAAATGCAAAATGATGGCAACAGCGCACATGACCCTTTGGTTCAGGTGAGCTGAGGAATAAAAACATACACAGATTTGTTTGTTTTCACCTTTACTAAAAACCAGTATTTTGTTTAATCATTCAATAATAAAACATATAAAGTTATCATGGGAAAATAACAATATTAGTTAACCCCAAATAGTCAGGGTCACGAAAGTGGTTAATATTCAGGTATTTACACCATTAACAAACAAGATTAGACTTGACCAATAATTGCCATTTCACAATCAAGTTAAAACAAAATTATGGATATATAAACATTTTACAAGACAAATCTGTAATTTGTCATCGAAAAGACAATTAATAGTAAAAAAATGACAATTTTTAAACTATCTTATTGCTATATTAATAAATTAATCTATTTAATATGTATAATCTGAGATGATATGATTTTTATTTTATCAACAATACTTTGTATATTTATACATATATAATTGCAAGTTTAGTATTCAATTAATGTACAAGTGAGTCGATAAAATGTCATATATTTTTGATGTCATCAAATGTTAACAAGTTAGTTAATAAATATCATCACTTGACCATTTATATGAGTTATCAAACTGAGGTCATAAAATGGTACATTAACATACCATTCATGTTGAGACACATTGCTTGCTATGTCTTAGAATGAGTTTGTTTTTATATATGTTAATTATTTACACTATTCTGACAAGACACCATTTACGAACTATATCATTTTCCATAGATATCTGTCTTTTAATTACATGTATTTACAACAACTATTATGTAACTTGGCAACACGTTCTCATAATGCCGTAATTTGAGATATTTTTTGGTTGTGTTATTCATTTTTAAATGTGATATTCTTTTTTATTGTTATGTGCAAAGTCTTTAAAATCATTCTACAAAAATATATGAGGATGATTTTACAATCCTGTTACACCTATTAATGAGGTAATTTTTTCTGTAGGATGTCTGTTGACAAAGCACTCCTTTACAATTATTAGACAATTAACTGTGTACAGTAGGTTTATATAACCTTAAAATATTGGGTAACAAGCTAATTTGTCAACATATGATGTTTGAAAATAAATCCTTTTTTATAAAAAAATATTCATGTATAAAATGTTTGTTTTTCTAATGGAAATATTTAATTTTGAAGTGTTTTGCTGTTTTTACTTTGAAATTGAAAAGTCCATATAACCTTGCCAAAATATGTCCATAAAATACCTGTCAGCAAATTTTAAAAATAATATAAATTCACGGGGTAATTCTTGCTAATATGTTAAACTATTAATTTAGCAAATCAAAACTTCATGAAAATTAACATTCAATTAAAAAATTAAGTATAAAAAGACAGGATTAATGTCTAATAAAAAATGGTGTTCCAATATCTGGTGACTTTATTTAAAGAGAATCCTTCAGTACCCAACATGTCCATCCTACAGTTACTATGACAACATACAATGTTAAAAACTAGCACTTGATAAAAAAAAAAACAATTAACATTTAATGAAATGTATCAAAATCCTATCACTCAAAAACAAAACAACACTTGCTGCATTTTCCAAAAATTCTATAAAAAACAAAAACCATAAAAATAAGTGTTCAATTTCAAATATGGGAATGTAAAATCTGGAATTTATCCACTTAAAAAGATCTCAACTATGTCTGATAATTTTAAACTTGAAACAGACTTATTTGCATTTGTATACTTAGTAAATTCAAAATGTAACCAGAAAAACATGTTTATTTCCTAATAATTTGAGTTATCAAATTTGCATAGAAATTGTTTTCATGAAAGTCCTGAAAAATGCATTTATATTTTGCCTTCTAAAAATTTTTTTTTTTTAATTTTATTTCACACATGATAAACAATAATTTAAAAACAAACTATATTTAAGATAAATGTAAATTGCTTAGTAAGTTAATAAGAGAAATTGTTATACAATATTACCACTTAAAGGGCCATACCAATGAAATTTGTAAAAATCTTTAAAGATAACGTTTTAATAGATTGGTAAATGCATAGCACAATGCAAAAAACGTGATTAAAAAATATGCACGTTTGCATACTTAATTCGTACTTTGAAAGTTTTATTTTCACCTGTCTACGAGTACTTCTGATCTCAATTACGACAATCCACGGAGATTACCATAAACAGTGTGTGACGTCACTCCTTGTACCAGTTCTGATAAACAAAGAAGCGTGGAAGCAAGAAAATACAGATTTGACAATAATAAATGGAACTTAACGACTCACAGACATCACCATGGCTTTCGGAGTCGGAAGAAAGTGTACTCTCAGTTTCACTTTCATGCCGATACGGCTGATTTCATCCACAAAATTGAAATTATAAAGCCACCTGCTGATTGTTGGTTATGCAGCTTTGACATTTAAAGCCAAATATTTACAAACTGTCCAATTAATGGAATATTATCTGCTGTCAGAATAGCCTATGATGATTTTGACAAAGCTAATTTCAAGAATGGGGGGGGGGGCACTTGAAAATTATCGGGGTGTTTCGTGTGAAAAATCAAAATGATTTTATGCAAAAAAATCATATTTTTTCCAATTTTAGGGTGGGGGGGTGCATTTGTCAATTATTAAAACCGATTTTAAATTTAAAATTTTTAATTTAAATATACAAAAACAGCCGAAACACTAAATTAGTGTAGGATTGGTGCAGGCCATAAGCTTGTTAATAGTTTCAGTAATACTAAGACTATGATAACATATATTAATATGAATAAATTTTAACATTAAAATACAATATTTATTTATATTCCTAATGAGGGTTTGCTCCTGTGAAATACCGATAGATGTTGGGATGCGTGGATGTTAGGTGCCATTTTCTTTTAAAGCTAAAATTCATAAATTTGCCTTGCTTGATAATCAAATCCTTGATTTACCTCGTGTTTACAAATACCATGTGTACAAGGAGTGACGTCACTAGCCGAAAGTGTCCGAATGTACACGATCGATAAAACTACTCATGTATGCATTACACACCTGTATAAATATCTCGTTAACCACAGTGAATTTTATCATCGGACTTTTTGCAATAGGTTTTGGTACAATTATTACACATTGTGACAAAAAATCGTAATTTTGCAAAACTATGCTGGTATGGCTCTTTAAATTACATACAATATTAGTATATATACTCAAATAATCCTGCAAACCAGTTGCAATGAAAGATTTGTAAAAAATTCTCAAAAAAATCACAATATTTAACAATCCTTTTACTTATATTTTTAAGTTCTAAATCTTGGGAGCATGAAATAATCACATGTTTTATAAATTTCACTCAACTTAGAAAAATAAATAAACCCTTGCATTCTATATATATCTAAAAGATAAACCTTAATGTTTTTAAAAAATATATATCTACAAAACTATTAATTCAAAATAAGGTTTTTTGTTTATAACTTTTTTCCACAATTTTCATTCACATTTTTATCTTTATAATAAAGCAAAAAAACGTAAATTACAAAATGAAATTTACATACAAAGATGTCCAAGAATAATAGTTCACACAACTTGGGATTTTGAATTACAATTTTCAATAGTGATACCAATCTATGTATAGTTTCAACAAATTTTTCATTCTTCTGTGAGAATATGACTTACTTACTTCAAAATAAAATGAAATAAAATTTTAGGCATTTTTTTTTTTTACAAATTGAAAAATAAATATGGCACATAAAAACCGCTAAAATTATCTCCCTTTGTTGGTTGCTATGGTAGCATGAAAACTATGTAAAATAAATGCTTTTCAAGTCAAATTCAGTGAACACAAACAATAAAATCATGTCCAGCATGATTCATGTCCGAGATAATAAAATGTTGTCTGCCATTTTGTCTCACATCCTGAGTTAGCAGACATGCATCCATATGGACAAGTCATAAATCAGGTTTACACAGCTGTATATGATTGTGCTTCAATGTCACATCCATGATTTACAAAAATAGAATCCTTCTTTTATTCCTCGATATAGCAGTGTTTTCATTGGTCAAACACGTCATCTGTATCAGTTCTGTAAAATGGTTGTAGTCACTGTACAACTGTTTTCCGCTAAAATTTTGGAACAGTTCCGTGATCATTTCCCATCAACATATTTTCGTAATAGGATCTGAAATTTAAGATAGATAACAATTAAATACTCATATCATATTTGTAAAGGTTATGTATCTGAAGACAAATTCTAGTATACATTTCAGACAGATAAATTTCATCAGTCATCCCTTTTCTCATATTTTTTGTTAATAACAATAGTATCATGTGATCTTTGACTAGGTAACTTAAAGACAACAAAATATCATGTGATTTTTGGCTAGGTGAGTTAAATACAAGACTTACCATGTACTTTAAAAATAGATCACTCCATCTGTTTTATTTCCTTTTTGGTCTTGTTTTGGAGATCCTTGTTTTCCATCTGATGACACATTACCTGTTGATTTCCCTTTACTCCCTCCAGGCTGGGCAAGTTTCATTACTCCCATTAATGATGACGATGGCTTTGTATTGGATGATGGTCTGTTTAAGGGATAAGATTTTTGGCTTAGACTGGAACTACTGTTATTAGTTTGTAAACTACCACCTAATCCTTGTGAAGGGAGAGAACTAGCACTAGTACTGCTGGCCAATTTAAACGCCAGTTTTTGTGATATGCCGGATAGTGATGATGCCGAGCTTTGACCTGACAACTTTGTTGGAATCTGCTGTGGGTGTTTTGGATTAACTTTCTGTTCATTTTTAGCACTAATTAAATGAATAGGTAAACTTTGTTTGTTGACACTAGATGTAAAACTTGAGTTTGGAATAGACGCTCGTGAATCTGATCGTCCAACTTCATTGTTACGTCTACTTGTCCGTAAATGTCCTTGTCTTAAGTTTTCCATATCATTTTCAATGAGTTGACAAAAGTCTGCAGAAGCTGATCGGCGATGTGAATTATTAGCTCCTGCTATTGAAGGTGAATTTCGACCTGTGTCTGCTTGTGTTTCAGTGACAGTGTCTGACATGCCAGTTGAGCTAGATGCCTTAGATAATGCTTCTCTATGTGCATCTTCCCATAGATCTTGTTGTTTTTGTAGCATTTCTTTCTTTTTCTTAAAATCATCTCTTTGATGTTGAAGTTCAGCCTACAAAAAAAGTCCCAGATACCATAGGATTATTTTAATCTTAAGTTTGTCTATATAAAATAACAGTGAAATACATCAAAATGTATAGAATCTCATACCAGTATAATAATCTGGTAAGGTTTGAAGTCAAGGCAAACATGAGTAAGCAGGCAGCACATTTACAACATTCTTTTTCATCGGATCAAGCCCCATAACTCTCGAAAATGAAAATCATAAAAAAAATAAGCAATCGTCAGACTATCATTCCCAATATTATGGTGAAGTTTGAACAATAATGGTTAATGTGGTTCATCAAATGTGTATTTTTTAGCATACATTTCATTTAATAACCATCTTTCTTAAGTCACTTCATTTACTAAACCAATAAACAAAAACAAACCTCTTTCCTCTCCAGTTCTTTCTTCTCTTCCTCTAAACTTGTCCTTTCATGATCTATCACCATTCTCTCTCTCTCTTTTTCTTTCTCTAGTCCTTGTCTTTCTCTCCTAATTTGCTCCTACAAAATAATCTTTTAATATACCAAACAGGTTTTGATCTTCATAAAATATTTGTTTGTAGTTGTTTAATGTGAATTACCTGAATCTTGAAAATTGATAAATTGAACCCCATTCTACAGAAATGAAAAAGATGTTCTATTAAATAGTTTATATAACAGAGGTATATATCGGTTCATGTAAATTTATCATAACAAACAAAACCACAATCAGATAATGAACTTATTTTCATTAGCAAGTACATTCTAGAGTAGACCATAAACTCTTTTCTTCCATCGTGAGACATTTTCAGATCCTCTTACAAATGTTACGTGGATCAACAAGTAGCCATTAACACATCATGACATTGTATTGTATTACTTCAGGACATTGTTCTACGATAATCATTTACCAAATATGTCATGTTAACTTTAAGGTGTAATAACAACCATAGACAATTAAATGAACTAAATTTATCTTTGTGGCCCTTATTTTTAT
This sequence comes from Gigantidas platifrons, assembly GCA_002080005.1. Classification (NCBI taxonomy): domain Eukaryota; kingdom Metazoa; phylum Mollusca; class Bivalvia; order Mytilida; family Modiolidae; genus Gigantidas; species Gigantidas platifrons. The sequence continues at coordinate 394,517 of MJUT01041121.1, read as the reverse complement.
ATTTTGTAATCTGAACTGTGGTAATCGTCCTGGTAACATTAATAGTATGAGTTACCATTACAAGTATGGTTCCCTCACACTCCACCCTCCCAACTGAAGTTGTGAGTTCGAACCCTGTTCATGGCGAGCAGTACTCGATACAACATTATGTGATAAAGTTTGTCAGTGACTTGTGATAGGTCTGTGGTTTTCTCTGTATACTCAGGTTCCCTCCACCAATAAAACTGACCTCCACGATATATCTGAAATAATGTTGAAAGTTGCAGTAGAACACCATAACCCATTCCCCAATTGGTACCCCTTTAACCTGACAATACCTGTAAGTTTCTAAGTTCCTCTAGTTGGTTATGTCTAAGGCCTCCCTTTCTATCATGAACCTCTGCTGATAAATTATTTATTTTCTCATTTGCCTCTGCCAACTGAGCTCTCAGACTTTCTACTGCTGTCACCTGTTTCTGTGTTAAATGCTAGAAATAAAATAATATTGACATAAAATGGTGTTAAATGCTAGGGAGAAAATAAGATTGACATAGAATGGTGTCAAATGAAATTTCAGCATTGTGATGGGATAACAAAAGCTATATAATATTTCAATTTTTTGCTTTAGTGTTCCCATCACATCATTGAAAAGGAAAACAAGAATGGGTCTACCTCAAGTCTTATTATTAACAGCTAATGTAGGTACTCGACTTTAGTACACTGTATTTCATATTAAAGGGGCTAGTCCAGGAGTGTGTGCTTACTTTTTACTTTTCAAGTTTTCATTAATGACATAACAAATATTTTTGTTTTAAAATCAAATCTCCTTAGAAATGTATTGTACTTTTAGAACTGAAACAAGATAAAACATGACAAAAGCTTGGATTACCAGACACAATAAATAAATGTCTTCAAAGTTCTAGGTTAATTGACGTGAACTTGACAAAAACTTGTTATATAATATTAGACAAGATCAGTTATAGATATATATATATACATGTATACTAAAAAGATCTTAAATAAAGATTAAAGATTAAATCTTTTTCACATTTCGCCTTTATTTTATTCAAGGTCATATTATTATCAGTTTGTAGCTTTACGACTTCATTCACGTCTACAATATCAAGCTTATGATATGACAGGATTATGTAATACATACAAAATCATCACATAAGACTAATATATATCTAACTTTTTACAATGAGTCCATTAACATCATATTCTTAGCTTTTTTCAATGATTTCTTTTTACATCACAAGGAATGTCAATCCTTTACACCAGAACATAAATATTAAATAAACAAATATATTTTATGCTTTTACAACTTTAAATCCTGAGTTATAAAATTTATGTAAAAAAATGTCAAACCTGCCCATGTGGTCACCTGTATTAAAATGTCACATTTTTCTTGTCTTGGCATAGAAAATTGTATATGAATTGAACCTTTTTTAAAAGGTCACCTGTCTTATAAGGCCACCTATTCTTGGTCCCAAGGGTGACCTCTTAATACAGGTTTGACTGTATATATAAAACTTATGTGTTTCATGTGTCTGTATAGATTTATGATATATCATATATATGAGGGTATACTATACTATCAGATAAGTAATACACAGATTTTCATGAATGGAAAGTGTCTCTGATCACATGACATCAATCATATCATTATGTCAGTTGTAATTAACAAAAACATTCATCAATGAATTATAAAGGATTATTTTGTAAGAACTATAAAGATTAGTATCTGGTAGACAAATGGTAATATAATCGTGCTGTAAATCTTTGTACCACACGACCGATGCACTTTGAAGTACAAAATGAATGATAAACACCACATGTACTCGTTATTTATAAATATTTACAAGACAGTAAAATTTAGTATTATATAAAATGTATAAAACAACATCCTTCTCTTTGGTGGTCTGGTAATAAAATTGACTCACAATGAATGATGTGTAAAACAGATAGGAAACACCATCTTACCCATGGCTGATCACGCTCAATACTCTACACTCATCACCCATGGGTCAAGGGATAGAGAAATCCCTGTAATCATGAATTAGTCATCATTCACTTTAAAACATTCTGAAACACCATCTTACCCATGGCTGATCACACTCAATACTCTACACTCATCACCCATGGGTCAAGGGATAGAGAAATCCCTGTAATCATGAATTAACCCATGGGTCAAGGGATAGAGAAATCCCTGTAATCATGAATTAGTCATCATTTACTTTAAAACATTCTCATTAGTCCCCACCAACTGTTTTACAGCCAAACCAATCAAAAAAGAAAGGATTTTCTTGAAGATTAAAATGGTTAGAGGAGATGAACGTGTGACAATTACCCATATGTTACAGACAACGAGTGCTATACCGGCTAGTCAGATCATATCTCACGATCTGTTCAATTCGTCTTAACAGCTAAATTTGAGTGATGTTATGCTACTACGGTCACAGATCAGTTACAGAACAAACCAGAAACAACGGTTTTCATTATGAATTGGCCCACAGGTAATGAGTGGAGAGTATCAAAGTGTTGTCAGCCATGGGGTGGAGAGTATCAAAGTGTTGTCAGCCATAGGTTACCAACAATGAAGAATAAACAGAAACACAAAGACATGCAAGACTGAAAAGAAATACTTACCACTATACTTTGAAGAGATCTTGAGAGTTGTGCTATAGAATGAACATGGTCTCCTGACACCCATGTTGAGTATGTAGAGGAACCAGACACATCACCAAAGGATCCAGTATCACTGCTGTTTCTATCATATACTTTACTAATATCCATAGAATCATCAGGTTCAATTTGCTGAAAAGGGTAACAGTACAAAACAAATCATTTCCATGTACTTTAAATTAAATGATTGAAAGCATACAAATCATAAAGTAAAACAATTTTGAAAATGGTTGCCATGGAGAATTTTCATTATTATTATTATTATTATTATTAAATGATAATATAATACTGTTTTCAGTAAGTAGGGAATTCAACAGTAAGTCTTGCAAAACATTTTGTACTTAAATTGATACATATAAATAGTTACATGAAAAGTACTTTAGATAAGGTTAATCTTTTAAAAAATTGTGCTGAGACAACAGCAAGTTCTTGTTACAACCGTATGAGTCATTCTGTTTAGACTGTTGTGATGACATATTGTTATCTTATCTGCTGTATTTCATTTAAACTAGAGATTGTATCAATGATTTAATGTATTTTAATCTAAATATGATACAAATCAATCACGTCACTATCAATTTTAAGAGAAAGTTTTTCTCTATTTTAACAAGGTTCAATAAACTACCATCAAAGAACTTAAAATTGAACCATGCCAAAATTTGATCCATGTAATTTGTAATATTTCTCTAAAGTTTAACTGCTTATGAATGTTCAATGTACTTATATTAACAAAAAAATGTTGAAAACTGGACAAGAATGAATTCAAAGAACTTTTTTTTTTACTTTGGCAACTTACCTTTTCTGATGCCATGGAAACATCAACAAGTTGAGATAACTTTGAGTCACTATCTACAGCTCTATCTAAGTTCTGTAAACTACTTGAACTTGTAACTTGTAAACTTTCTGACAGTTGATTTGCAACATTTTTCTTTGGTACTGAAGCTGTAAACATTAAGTTTTATATCAATACAAAAAAATGTAATAGAGTATAGTAGTTGTTTGGTTCCAATTGACCGTCTGCAAAAAACTATGAGCTAGCTAGCAAAAGTACATAACTTTAGAATCAAATCGGAATTGTGGAAATGGTCAATTGTGTTGAATCAAGGTCATAGATGAACACATGTACTAAACAGTGATTAAAACCAAAGTCTTATTAATAAATAATTAGTAACAGAAGTATGGGTTGTAATGTCTCTACATTCTTCAGTCTTGCAGCATTATTTTTTTTTAATTTGCAATTTCTAAATTTTTTCAAAGTTGTATGGAAAAATATGTTTGTGCATTAACACAGATAATCTAAATCTATAATTTCACTTCTAATACTGTATGTAAATTTATGATTATTTGCAACAAGCATTATCCCATAAAACTAGACCCTCAAATTTTTTAATTGAACAATTTCATACATATAGATGATAAGGATTAACAAAAGAATGTTTGTCAACTATGATTTTGTGAGATTAATCACTCACAAATAATATATGATGGTTTGGAGCAAATAACAGCACCAAGATCATTTTTACCTTTTGGCACATCAAACTGACTATCAAAACCTGCAAAAGTTTCTGCTCGTTTTGGCACAGGTGGTGTTGTATAAGAATTACTAAAGTGTTCTCCTACACTACTGACATGACGACTTAACTGTGAACTGTTTCCATTACTGCCTTGTAATATAGTACTTAAATGGGATGCAGTCACTGACACTACAAAAATTAAAATACATATTAATTATAAAATGTTATAAAAACCACAAAAATGTCCTGGACAGAAGGACCTTAAAACATGTTCAATGAAATTAAAAATGTGGTTGTTTTCATCAAAAGTATTATGTAAACAATGAGTTTCTTTCATATGTATATTTATTAAAATTCTTATCATATGTGATTAAAGAAAGATAACTCTATATCTTTGTTGAAGACAAACAAGATAGACAACTCTTACCATCTTGAAGTGCTGCCTGCAGTGCTTCCATGTGTTCAGTGCCTTCATCTTCCATTGAACTAGGTCTCTGTAAAAAAAATAAACATATACACATTTAATATTATTTCATTATTTCATAAGATTTTTACTTCAGTAATAAATTTTGGAATAATTTGCTAAAGACCTCATAATTTTCTGATGTTTTATTTTTTGTAATCCAATAAATTATATACACCTCGCCAAAAGTTAAGCAACACCCGATTATTTTTAAATAATATTTGTTCAAGGAATAAAAAAATAACCAAAACATCTATTAAATGGACTGGGTTTATGATTTTATTAAACAAGTAAATGCATTCTAAGTACAAATTATAAATTTGGACATTTTAAAGCTTGTTTAGAAGAGTAATACTCAGGGGGGAAATGTATGTAAAATGGCAGTAAAAAAACTCAAAAAAAGTTTCACCTAAATCTGATATTTGGAACAAAATTGTTTGCATGTTTACAACAAATCATGTTTAGAATTCGAAATTGACCATTTAAGACTACATTTCAATACAAGTGTGGTCAGTAACGCATGTAACCTCCACGCTTCCAGAAAAGTTCGTCAACACGTCGTCTCATGCTTTGAACAAGGTGGCGTAAAGTTCTCAAGGGTATACTTTGCCATTCCTGGACCAAAGCATCACGCAATTCTTGTAAATTCTGACATGCTGGAACCCAATAAATGTTCAATAGGGTTCATATCCGGAGACATTGCTGGCCATGGAATACTGTCAATTGACTCCTGATGCAAATAATCACTAACGATCCCTGCCTTATGTGGTCTAGCATTATCGTCCATAAATAGAGGTCTTGTTGCAAGACGATGATTGTCAAAATGAGGCACAACGATATCCCGGATGATGTTGTCGCGATATTTTTGACCTGACATGGTACCGTTCAAAACGTAGGTCCATTTTGCAGTCGAAAGAAAAACATCCCAACACAGTGACACCCCCGCCACCAAAAGATGTTGTCCCTAAGATGTGTTGTTCCCTATATGCTGTATTCTTGGGTCGCCACACCCGCATGGGGCCATCAATATGGTGTAGAAGGAACCTACTCTCGTCTGACCAATGAACTCTACGCCATTGCCTCAAATTCCAATTACGATGGTCACGTGACCACTGGTGTCAAGCATGACGATGTCTTCGAGTCAACAAAGGTCTTTTGATTGGTCTTTGGGCTTTTAAACGTGCGCAATTGAGTCTGCAACTAAAAGTTCGTACAATCACATGGCCATGAATCTCCCAGTTGTCGCATAATCGACGTGCAGTCGAAAATGGATGATGACGAGCTGATTGTGATAGTGCTCTGTCATCTCTGGGTGATGTTTTACGTGGCATACCAGAACGATCATGTTCTTTAACGGTCCTTGCTTCTCTATGGCACTTCAAAAGCCTGGATATAACACTGTGTGACACCCCAAACTGATCGGCAATTCTGCGCAGACCCAATACAGTATTTCGCATGCCAATGACTTGCCATTTCTGTTCAAGTGTTAACTTACGTCTGGGCATCATCAAAATGTGAATATGAATGGTATACACCGACAACAACAACACGAGAAACACGTTACGTTTAATTGCACGAAACTTGCAAGGCGAAATCTGATGGGTTGCATAGTAAAACCAGTTGTTCATACATAAAGAAAATTAAATTGCAAGGTGAAAATTTACCTGTCGATTAAGAATAGATGAAAGAATAATATGGTAACAAAAAAACAACAAATTTAATTTTAAATCAACAAATATTAGCAAAATGATTGAATAGTGCCAAAAATGGAAAGAACAGTTGGTGTAGGAGCTACTACTATAACATGCAACAACCCAGTTTTACATTCTATTACATTATTATTTTATTTCCATCAACTGTTTACCAGACACTACATCTGTTTTGAAGGGGCAAGCAAATCAATGTGACAGTCAAAGTGAAATATAGTGCATTCAGAACCATTTGTGGGTTTAATTTTATACATTGGAAAAGGGAAATATTTTTATATATGGGGTCTTTTTCGCGGAAGGGGAATGTGACTCTTGAAAAAATTTACAACACTTATTAATAGATTTGACGATGAACTTTTATCCAATGATATATATATAAATATATATATATAGCCTTCCGAAGACAACATCCGTGTCCTTTCCATTTTCATCTTTTTTGTTTCGAAGCCAACTCAAAATTAAATTCCCGGAATTCTCTCATCCATTTACGAACACCTACTGGAGTATTATACAGGTTTTTTTTTCATTATTTGTGTCCAAGTTTGTTTGCCGGTTGCCCTACATCGATACTTTCATTTCATGTTTATTTTTAGGTGGAACATACTTTAAAAGCATGTATTGTTGACATAAATACCTCAGCAGTGAGTCAAGGTTAACATGTCAAAACCTCTTCGGGATTTTCTAGACTTTTCATTAGATAGTACGTCAAACATTAGAACACGTGTTGTCTAAAGCACTGGTTCCCAATCCTGAACAAAACTATGATGGTCGAGAACTAACAACACTGACAAACCAGTTGAATTGTAACCCCCAGCAGCGTAGGATATAAATAGACTATGTTTTAAAATTTATTCTAAAATTAAAAACAGAAAACACACATTTCGGAACAGGACAAAAGTAGAAAGGTACACTTTTTGTACACTTGCTGAAATATCCACACGCATTTTTTGTTGTTCAAATGTCAATTTTCAGACACAATACGAAAATCAAAGTCTCTTACATAGTAAACACAATATCAATTTCTAGATATTGAAATATCCATCCGCAAAATCCGCGTTGCAACAAAGAAATACTGATAGATGAGCAAACGTGCATATAAGTACCCGATTTTAAGGGGGATTTATAATATATGAATGTTGCATGCATGCTCTTTCTGATATTTAAGTTACTCGTCCTCTTACAATTGACTCTATATATGGACTATATTTTTGTCCGGGCGGAAGGTTGTGACACATGTTGTGTAAAGCAGTGTCTTCCGGTTTGTATTCCTCATGCATGAGCGCTAGCATTAAATGATATCTCACTACGTTCGATCGTTTAAAAACTATACAATAGAGAAAATTAACTTTTTGTACTAGATCAGCACACTAAACTAATGGAAGATAAAAGTACCTTATTCTTGTGTTCTTCTCTAATGCTGTAAATATCCAACAGTTCTACCATTAGTTTATTCTTGTCATCACAAATCTGCTTTATTTCATAATCTTTTTTATGTAACTGGTCTGAAAAAAAAACCCCAGAAAAAAAAACTAAAATTTATTGACAAACATTGATGATGATGACGAGTATTAACAACTGTTATATATAAAAGTGTGGTAGTGTTAAATACATACTAATTCTAACCTTGATGAAAAGTTTAATGACTATCATATATTCTGAAGCAAATGTACAATTATTCCAACAAGAGGCTAATAAGAGCCTGCACATCTCATCTGTTTTTTCATGCAAAGTTTTGTTTAATCAAGTTTGTTTTTAAAAAGACTATCCATAACACGTAACAATTCTATTTCATATGTGAAACATTCAGCCAATCAGAAATCATAATTGATCATAGCCGCAATGTTGAATTTCCAAAATTAAGAAAAGCATGTAAATTGTTGAGGACCACAGAAGTAGAAATTCTACAAAGTTTAATTCATATTGTCCTGTGGTTTCTGAGAAAAAGATTGAAATGTGAAACATGCACTGTCAGAGACACACTCAAAATAATGACAATAACTCGCTTTACCCTATCGGCTAGGTGGGCTAAACATTTTAATTTTCTTGCACTATTATCCATCATAGATGTTCATTCATTTAATTAATCTGGTATTAAACTGTAATATCAAGATCAGAAAGAAAGGCCTCCTTCCTTTACTTCTAATTTTTACTGAATTTTACTTTTAGTTATTATGACCACTTCTTGTCTAAATGACAGTTAAATGACCTTATAAACTTTTGACCTTCTTACCTATGATCTGGTTGACCTTAGCTGACTTTGCCTCTGTTAATTTCCTTTGTTCCTCTCTAAGAGTATCTTCTTCATCCACTATAAAAAAAATTATAATATAATATTAAAAAAGAAAGAAAAAAAATAAGTAAACAAAAATTGAATTTGTTTAACTTAACATTTTCAAAAGTATTTATATTCTCGCAATAATTAAAAAAAAAAAAAACAGCTGTGCCATACACACATGTTATAACCAAATAAAAGCCCCTAACTCTCTAACAACAAAAGTAAAACACATCAGAAGTGTGTGACTTTGAGGAGGTGCCATCCCAGATTACGTAAAAAATTGTTTTAACAAAATCTGTGAATTTTGAGGAACTCAAGTCTGACAATTGTATTGTACATGTTGCTTGACATCAATATTAGTATGATTCTTACAAAAATCAGCAGACAAAGCAAAAAATTATTAAATAAGATTTCAATAGAATCCTACCATCATTGGAATCTGCAGGACAGTTTGCAGCAGCCCGTTGTAAGATTAGTATCCATTTCTGACGATCAGTCGATGTGTTACAAACCATTTCATACATTTCTGGGTTTTTCTTGTTGTGACTTATGAGGTATATTCCACGACTATCTCGTGTATCACTCTTCTCCCTGACCAGCAGTTCAAAAAGGGGTATCACACAGGACTGAAAATAAAATGTTTCTTATATTATGGAAAAGAAGAAAATTAACCGTGGTATAAATATAGATTCTCCTTCAGTTGCATGGGTTACGATATTTCTCCACTCAAGAGAGTTAAATTAAATTTTTTTTACCACAAGCCGTAACCCACCTGGGCAACTGAAGGAGAATTTGTTTCTCCCATTATTTAACACAAACTTTATTTCAAAAGCCGTCAAACGAGTCAAATGCGGGGAAAGGCACGAGACATTTTAATCCTCTAGAGGATTACAGATTTTTCCACCACTGGTTCAGCGGGGTTAAAACGACGTCATAATGGGAGAAATGAAAGTAAACCCACGAGTTATGTTGGAGCATTCACACAGATCAATGACTGTTGGACTGCACTTTAAATAAACAGAAGAATTTATAACATTAATTTTTTGTTGTATTCAAGGTCATGGTATCTTTTAAGTAATCATGTTAAATATAAGATTATTTGTCATTTTATTATCTATATTATAAATACCTTGTCGTCTTGGGAATGAAATATATATCTTCCATTTACATCTTGCATGAAAAATATCAGATCTGTTAAAACTACACATATCACTTCTGAAAATACATATATAATTCTCAAATTACATACTATGGACTGTAAAGATCATGTAGCTTGCAATTAAAAAACCCAAAATATTACCACAAATAAACAAAGGAAAGATAACTTTTGAGAATTTGAACAAAATGGTTTAATGTCTTAACTTCTACAAGTTTGTGTAAAAAAGCATTTTTTTCAATAATCTTCAAATCATTTACTTCTATTTTTTTTTCCAGCAATAATAAATGAAGGAATTGTTTAAATACTGAATAACAAAGTAACGATTATATTACCTGAATGTTTTCCACGAGCACTTCTCATATGTACCTGACCATCATGAACCAGACTTCTATTATTTTGCAATATATCGGACCTCTGAAAATTACAAGACAAAATTTAAAACAAATGTAAGGTATAAATTTAACAGTGTTTTTAAACATTTAAAAATGTTCAGTAGATAATGATACTGGTATAAACAAAAACACTTGGAACGTTTAAATAAAATGTGATACAACCCATACAAAATCTCCATCTTACATTCACATACAAAATCTCCATCTTACATTCACATACAAAATCTCCATCTTACATTCACATACAAAATCTCCATCTTACATTCACATACAAAATCTCCATCTTACATTCACATACAAAATCTCCATCTTACATTCACATACAATTTGAACAAACTTCCAAATTATTCAGGGTCCTGTTTATACAAGTTTTACCATACCATTTTAATACATAGAAATGCAATTCTCACCTTGAATTTCCTATTTTTGTAAAATGCAAAAGATTTAGAATCCAGTTTATGGAAAATTTCTGCCAATCTTTGTTTTCTTTCATATGCATCAACATGTTCATCTATTCCTTGCAGTAACTCTTTACTTAGTAGTAAAGCTCGACTTAAATTTTCACGATCTTTTTTATCTAAAAAGGAAAATAATATAATCTCAATTGAAAGTACAATGATAAAGTACATTAATATGTATTAATTTGTGTATTATTTTAAAATCTGATCTAAAAAGGTTTAAAAGTTTCTACCCGAAGTTAGACAAGGGAGATAACAAAGTAGTGATTGTCTCCCTTTGTCATTAACTATACCAACTAATACAGTATAATCTATGAAAATGGAGGTTGTAATGTTAAAAATAAATATTATCTTTAAAATCAGCAAGTATTTACTATAATTTTCCATTTTCTTTGTATTTTACTTCATTTGTGAGAAGGAATGACATTGAAAGCAGAAATATTGCATATAATTATGTTCATAAATAAGGTTCACGATTAACTGAAAATTTATTTTTCAGCTTGATGATCACATTTGTTTACCATAATTGACTGATTTTTAATTATAATAAATCCTCGTAACAACACTACTTGGACATCATACTCCTGTTTTCAAATTCTGGATAAGAACTACTTGTTAACAAAATACATTTTGTACTTTCTTTTGGTCAATTTTTTTTTAAATTGTTAAAAAGGAAAATAAACAGTATAAACTCATCTAAATATTTACAACGTACCTTTCGTACTTCTGAGTATATGTTCTACTAGTATTGGATATTTTGTTGTACGTTGAGTTACGAGCAGTAAAAATGATGGAATATCACGTTTTTTACATAAACTGTGGTTATTGCATCTCTGAAAGTCAAAGATAAATTTATAATTAAATTACTTGTGTTGACATCAATTGTTGTAGATTAATGGAGAAAGATTACTGTAAATGACCCTTAAGTTCATGGGTTTATAATTTCTTTCATCTTATTATTTCATGGCTTAGTGATACACATGAAAACCAAATACAATTGGTATTCAGTGAGGCCATCCTTAAAAAAGTTGGTTTGTTGTTTCCTGACCCACCACAATTGGAGAATTTGAGAAGTGCTTCGGTAGGTTGGCTAATTTATTTTATTTTTAAATGCCAACAACCCCCACCCCCCAAAAATCAATTTTTCCTTAAAAACATGCTGACAATAGCAAACAAAACTCTAAATAATACTGATAAAATGTTTTGGATATAGCAAATTCTGTTGGGTTGGTCAGGAAACAACAAACAAATACATTTTTATGGCCTGGTGTAGTAATGTCAGCGTCCGATTCGATGATTGATATTTAAACCTTATGGACGATTCCGATTCCTTACGTTGAAAAAAATATATATGTTTAACTTTATTCTTTTTTTTGGACATGATAACAAACATCTTGCAGTTTTATCACTGCATACTTTTGACACTCAATACACATATATTGACTAGTCTATTATGTATCTACAGTCTATTTTATGTCAGATGTTACACATATTGAAACTGATGTTTTGTTTTTTGAGTAATTATAGTAAGTAAGTACACTATCATGTAGGTAATTGTCACCAATGATCGATCAGAATATTTTGTCTTCATCGTGCATATCAAAATTAAAGTAATAATTTTTTGATTAGAATAACGAAAAATCCAAATATCTTTTAAACTATAGATTTTTGAACAGCAAAATAAACGAGAATTTTATTTAGAATTAGGAGTGCTAACTAAAAATGTTACAGTAATGCTTCTTATTGTTTTGGCTGAGGCTGCACTCAGATGAAATTTTGTATTTTGGTCCTATTTTGTTGTCATTTTTCGGGTGGGAGTAGATGTATTTTATAGAAGAGCCATCCGTACGTCAGGTATCTTACCTGTAAAATCTTTCTCTCAGCAACGTGTACTTTAGACGTACCTGACAAGCATTTCTCTCATAAATTATTGTTATATTTTGCATTTTTTGTAAAATGGGTAAAAAGTCTGACTTATCTCCGGAATGCCAAAAGTTTGTAAAAAAGTTGTTTGCCTTTTTTAGTAAGGAAAAGGCAACGAAGAAGCCAATTGTCTCATTTGATAGGGTATATCAAAGGACATCTAAAGCTTTGGGTGTGTCTTACACTTCAGTGCACCGTATTATGAATGGTAAGATGCCTTGTAAGTCAAATAGACCCAAAGAAAGAGCTAAAATTTTGGACGACTTTGATCATTGTGTTATTAAAAGAACAATCCACAGTTTATATTCACGGAAAATTGCTCCGACCGTCTCAATAATACATAAGGAAACAAAAGATTCTATTAAAATATCAAAGTCTAAATTTACTTTAACTCTCATTGATCTTGGATATACTTATAAAAAAATAGGTGATAATCTAAGAGTTCTGTACGATTAAGTGTCTATTATCAATGATAGGTGTAATTATCTGAGAAAGATCAAATCTTTTAGGGAAGTAGGGTATGATATCGTGTACATGGATGAAACATGGGTCAATCAAAATCACTGCACAGATTATATGTCGCTTCCGAATGATGGGTCTGATGCCCCAAAAATACCCTCGGGTAAAGGCAAACGTTTGATTGTTTTGCATGCAGGTACGCGAAGTGAGGGTTTGATTGACGGCTGCGATTTAGTGTTTCTGGCAAAATCAAAGGATGGTGACTATCACCAGGAGATGAATAGTGTTGTCTTTCTTGAGTGGTTTGAAAATCAATTGATGCCTGCTCTGAAAAATCCTAGCTTGGTTGTGTTAGATAATGCAAGTTATCACAATGTTAAAACAGAAGATACGGTGTGCCCAAATTTTAGTCAGAAAAAAGTTGTTCTCCAAAACTATCTTACACAACACAACATTCCTTTTTCTGCTACTGATACCAAAAAAGTATTATATGAAAAAATAAAACAGTTTATAAAACAGTTAAAATTGCTAATTTACACGGACACTGTGAACTTAACCCGATAGAATTAATATGGACGCAAGTCAAAGGTTTCGTGGCTAAAAACAATACCACCTTCCGATTAAAAGATGCTAAAGAACTCACGTACGCCGCTTTCGGAAAAATTACAAAAGATGTGTGGACAAAAGCAGAAGAACATGTGGTCAAAATTGAAAAAGAATACTGCAAAGAAAACTGTATAGATAGAAGTGTCATAGAACCTATTATCATTGATTTTTGTGATGATGACTCGGATGACGACACGGGTTGAAGTATAATCATATTAAGTATAATAGACAGAGAAAAAATATAAAAATCGAATAAATGTCATGTTAAAGCCAATGTCGAAAATATTTGGAGCATGGGTCTGCTCATTATGGTTTAAAAACAGTTGAAACTATCTGGGGTCAGATGAATTATTTAACTTATAAATAATACACAAAGCAACTTGACACAAAAAAAAAAGATAAACAGGGACAGTTTATAATCCAACCGAAAACCGAACACAAAACGGGCCTCGTATTCATGAAAAGTCAAAACAAACAAACACAAAGGTCGAAACTTCGGATTCCTGTTTTGGAAAAGCATTTCGAAGTTTAATAGGTTAAATATATATTTCCAAACTTTTAGCTCACGTTTGAGTTGAAAGATATAACTTGGTTTAGTAGAATAGCTACGTAAAACAATTGCAAGTATCAATGATTCTTCAATAATTTTTGCAGTTTTTAGGTATTTTCTACCAATGTTAAGTTGAAGGTTTGGTAAAAAATAGCTAAAAAAATGACAGTGCTCAATGTCATAATCTACCCCCCCCCCAAAAAAATCAATCCTCCAATTGATCTCTGAGGTTCTACAATTTAAAAATGTACTAATTTTACGAGCATTTTTTAATTAGGAAGTTGCACAATCCCAAAACTCATTTTTCGTTCCGTTTCTTACATGTATATAAATAAAAAATGTCATACAGAATCGAACAAAACGACAATGATATATTCTTCATATTATATGATATAGGAAGACTTCATTGTTTCACTATTAAAGACAGAAGTGCTATATATTTAGTGAAAAAATAAAAATAATAAAAAATATCCCAGTCCAAACAATTTTTACAGGTAAATATTTTACAGGTAAAAATCAATGAACTCAATAGTGCATGTATGAGATGGTGACGGGCTCTACGGAGAACAATGGAATCTTTCGGGTGACAGTCGAGTGTCTATTGTCCTCAGGGATTTAAACCCACGGCCGCAGGCTGTTCTCTTTTATAGACTTATTCCCTCTGTATTTCATCAAACTTTGTCAAAATATACATCCAAAAACTCCTGTAAAATGCGATTTTTCTATATGAGCAGGGCCAAATACGTTCACTTTCTGGTCTGCAAACTTCCAAATTAAATTAGTACCCTTGATTCTCTACACAACTCTCGTTTACACTTCTACTTTAAAATCTACAGTTTAAAAGATATTTCAAATTTTCGTTATTCTAATCAAAAAATTATTACTTTAGTGTTACAGGATGTTTGATCTATTGCAACCAATGACAGTAAATTTGACTACTGATGTCCTCACCTGTATAAAACTGACAAATTTGACTACTGATGTCCTCACCTGTATAAAACTGACAAATTTGACTACTGATGTCCTCACCTGTATAAAACTGACAAATTTGACTACTGATGTCCTCACCTGTATAAAACTGACAAATTTGACTACTGAGGTCCTCACCTGTATAAAACTGACAAATTTGACTACTGATGTCCTCACTTGTATAAAACTAACAAATTTGACTACTGAGGTCCTCACCTGTATAAAACTGACAAATTTGACTACTGATGTCATCACCTGTATAAAACTGACAAATTTGACTACTGATTTCCTCACCTGTATAAAACTGACAAATTTTACTACTGATGTCCTCACCTGTATAAAACTGACAAATTTTACAACTGATGTCCTCACCTGTATAAAACTGACAAATTTTCTATCTTTGATGAGAAGATCTTTATAAAAAAGGACTGCTTCTTTTTGATTGGCACAAAATATTCCATAGCATTTCTTCATATTTTCTGCTGATTCATCACTGAACTGCAATCAAAAATAATTTTCAAATTAATAATTTGACAGTAACACAATTCCAAATTAGTAACAATTTATTTCTTACATTGGTCTGAAGAATATTTGTAATAATTAAAGCCTTCAAGAGTCATGTTTAATAACTGTAAATTATACCCTTCCCTCTACCCTGTAGATACATGGTTCCAGAAGGGATTTCCCTTCACCCATAATATACACTGTATTCCCCAAAAGGGACTTTCATTTACCCTTAATATACACTGTATTCCCCAAAAGGGACTTACCTTTGTCTTTAATATACCTGTATACTCCAGATGGGACTTCCTTTTATCATTAATATACCTGTATACTTCAGAAAGGATTTCCCTTCACTTTTTTGAAACACAGCATACTCCAGAAGGGACTTCCTTTTATCCTAAATATACCTGTATACTTCAGAAAAGATTTCCCTTCACCCTTTTGATTCACACTATCCTTCTGAAGATATTTACTTTTTATATTTAGATACACCCCATACTCATAAAAGGTTTTTTCATGCCTGTATTCAATCATATTCCTTGTATTATATTTAATATTTCAAATTTACAATATTAAATTCGACTATATATAAAATACACACCTGTTTAACTAAAGTATCACCAATGAATTCAACACTATGATCAGGTCGTTTATTTTGTAAATCTTGTAAGTTTTGAAGGAATGTCATATGAATGTCTATAAGTTCATCTAACTTAGGAAATAATTTGTCCACGGTTTCTGGAGGCATCAATAAATCCTGTAGAATACCCTGACTGTATACCTGTTAAATAATAACATCCAGCTTTAATTCCATAAATATAAATTTGTTTGATTGTTTGATTGATGGTGTTTAATGGTACTTTCAACAATATTTCAGTTATATCGTGGAGAAAACCACCGACCTGTCGCAACATAAATATATGTACTGGTCAAATAAAGATATTCTTGTAGCTGAAATTATTTTTGAGATAAAACAGCGTAATTTTTCCAGATACCACGAAGGTGAAAACCATATTCTATCACATATAATTCTACAAATGTATATTAAAAATTGTACAATTAACGTGAATATGTAAGATGAAATCTTTTAAAACACTTTTTGTATGAATCACATTTTTTTCAACTTTTCATACTAGCTAGCATCTTAAATATTTTTCAAATTATGTCTGCCAAAAAATCTCCCTTTAACATGATCTCAATTACACAGCTTTTGTACCACATCAAATTTAAAATTCAGACACCAAATTTATAGATAAAAAGTGAAAAGATAACAAACCTTCTGTAATATTTTTAATGTTCTACAATGATGTCGTTCAGTCTGTATTAACTCTACAAAAAAAAAAGAAGATTTTTCAAGTACAAAAAAAATGTATAACTATTAAAAGAATTGGAACTTGAATATAAAATCAACCGCTAAACCAGACCACTAACATGATTTTATTTGAATGAGAGAGTTTGTGTCTCTTGCTTAACATCAGGTGTACAATTTTCCAGCTATATTATAATGGTGAGAACATGTTACATTATAATGAGATGATGATGTCTGCTTTGTACTAGACCCACACGCTAAGTTGAATTTCATTTTAAAAGTGTTAGCTCACTGAAATGGTCCAAGGGTAGACATGTTGCTTCACTCAGACACATTATCCTGATTCAGAGTCAACCAGCTAATGCTCTTGCTCCTTAATGTTGCATGTTTACCAGAGAAGCATCAAATATCGGTACTGATTTTATGTAACTAAACTGGGGCTTGAAAGGTCAATACATTAGTTTAATACAATAACAACTTGACTAAGTTTGAAGGTCTGTATGTTTCCAGTTCAATGTATGTTCTAAGGAACAACTTCTTCATCTTTTATACATTTTCATCTTTTTAGTAGGAGCATACAAGTAAAGTAAATGACACCTTAATTTAAATATATTTCTATGTACAGCACATTTTATCCTAAGAAGTTAAAAGTAGTGATAATATATATACATCTACATTATTTGAATGTTCACCTCCAGTTTATAGTGAGGTTTTTGTTACTTGATCTTAAGTTTTATGTGTATGTTTTGTAGATTGTTGTTTGTCCTTTTGTACTTTTTCTTTTGGCTATTGTATTGTCTGTCCTTTGGTTAATGGATTATGATTAGGTACCTCTTTGCTATCCTCAAACTCTACTTAAATACAAATATCAGGGTTTTTTTTTAAATTTCTCTAGCCAACATTTCTAGTGGCACAAGATACAAGAAATCAATTTACATATACAATTTTTATGTTAACAAAAAAAAAAAAAAAAAAAAAACATTAATAACATACCCCATATAGTGTCCTGTCTTTTTATATCCTTGGAATTCATTTTCTTTAAAGTCTGTTGATCAGAATAAAATTCAAATGTCATTTTCATAGATTAAAATAGCACACACACTAGATGAATAAATATAAATGGTTAAGACATAATAACAGTTTAAATTATTATGGTATAGACATAATAACAGTTTAAATTATTATGGTAAATTATTATGGTATAGACATAATAACAGTTTAAATTATTATGGTATAGACATAATAACGGTTTAAATTATTATGGTATAGACATAATAACGGTTTAAATTATTATGGTATAGACATAATAACGGTTTAAATTATTATGGTATAGACATAATAACGGTTTAAATTATTATGGTATAGACATATAGCACTATAAATGTGTTATACTCCAACACAGAAAATACTCAATATAATTTTACTTAGAGATTCACTGCTTTCTTAATCATGTTAAAATTCACTAACTACAGCACAAGTATGAAAATGGTAAACAAGAACTGAGAATGGTTCATTTTGTCTTATCCTGAGGTCAAACTTTGAACTCAACCTCCTTAAGCTGATTTTTTACCTGATGTAATTTACAGGTAATCATCTAATTAGTCAGGTATCATCTTCAGGTGTGAGCAGTCAAACATCAAAGAGCTTAATGGTACTTATTAAAGATAAAAGAAGATATTGTTATCACTAATTTGTTTGTAATTACACTGTGAGTGAGATAATCAAGGGGATTACCATTGATAATTAAAAACATGAAAAACAGTGTCACTTATTGTTTACTTTGTAATCAACACCTGTTAACAACAATAATTAAAACCTGTCCATTGTAATATGAATCAAATATTATAAAGTAGTATTAATCATCTACCTTTTTATCTACAGTAACACTCCAATGTTCTGGTTCTTCTTTGTATACTGTTAAGAAGTCATCCACTATCTGCATACTTGTATCACCTGGAGCTTAAAAATACAAATCAGGGAGAAATTATTATGCCATATCTTAATACATGGTAATTAATTTTACATTGAATGCTCCTAGAACTATGATTTTTTAGTATTATAAACAAAACTTTTATTCAAGAACAATATGTATTCACCTGCAATATTTTTCCGACTAAAAGCCAATATTTGACTTTAAAAAAGGATGTTGTTACTATTGTCTGACACTGAAGAAATTATCAATGATATCTGTAACACACAGAGACTAATAATCAAGAAATAACAGCTGGTTTTGTCCAGGAAATCATCATAAAAATATATTGCTACAAATTGATGTCAATAGCTATACAATACAGTCAAACCTGTCTATAAAGGCCACTGAAGGGAACCTGAAAATGTGGCCTTTATCAACAGGTGTCCTTTATAGACAGGCTAAATTTATATGCACTATTCATTAATGGGAAAATGAGATTGCCCTTTATAGACAGTGATTTGTTATATAGAGGCAGCTTGAAGGCAGCTTTGACTCGATAGCTAGTCTGAGAATTGGTTTTACATGAATTAGTTGAACAAATGCACAACAAATAGCATGCTTACTAAAGTTTTAACTTGTAACATATTTTTCCAGATAATAAACATACAACTCATTGCACACACCCCTAAGCAAATACAAAACAAACTGGAAAAAAAAAAAAAAAACCCACTTGAAAAAAGGGAGATAACTACATGAATTGCTTCCCTTACTTACTATCAATTTCATCAGATGATTCATGAGATTCTGTTGGTCCATCTGTGCTATTTCTGAAAAATATCATAGAACATTCTAATTCATCATCACTTGAAGCAGCCATTTTAACTGGATATTTTCCAAAATTAAAATATGTAAAATAAACTACATTTCCTGTTTACTGGTAATCTGCTTATTAAATGCGTACTGACGTATATGTATGTTCGTGTAATAAAAGTTAATCGACACTGTATTTTTTTCTATTAAGTACTTTATAAGGTTAACAAAGTACGGTAAGCTGTACTGTGTCACATTTATATTCATATTACATTGAAACCTGTATAAAATGAACCCTCAATAAAACAGAATCCTGTAAATACCGAAACTTAAGAAAAGTCCCAATGGAGGAAATCTTTGTTTATTTAAGCTGTATAAATTGAGCACTTGTCTATTCCAAACACTAAAGTTAGTCCCAATGAGGTTTGTCTTAGACATATAAAGACCATGATTCCTACAGTGTTTCTAGATAGCGATAGTACCTAGATATTAGTACCCTTAAAAACAAATAACAATCTACAACAGATATCTAACAGATTGCAAGCTCTCATATTAGATTTGTTTTTGCTACTTGGTCCAATAGTAACACAAAAATATCTGACTTGCTACTGGGTACCATAGTAACACAAAAACATCTGACTTGCTACCGGGTACCATAGTAACACAAAAATATCTGACTTGCTACCGGGTACCATAGTAACACAAAAACATCTGACTTGCTACCGGGTACCATAGTAACACAAAAATAACTGACTTGCTACAGGGTATCATAGTAACACAAAAATACCTGACTATCCATTATATATATTATAATGCTATATAAACTTTGAATACATTTTTGAGGAACATATACACACAAACAACAAAATTAAACAACAAACAATACCTCTCTGATACAAAAACAACAATTAACAATGGGCTACAGCCTGATGGCAGCTTAAGATGACTGTAGCAGGTCAACCAGTTATTGCATATTTGGACCTCTTAAAATGGGTAGGGTTAGAATCCTCAAATTATATAGGAACCTTTATTCTGTGCCAAGGAGCATTGTGTTCAGAAGGATTTGTAAAATAGAACTTGTGAAAAAGAAAAGTAATGTAAAACATAATTAATCCCTGGTCCTGTTAAAACGACTTGATTTATACCAACAGAGATAATAAAAATGTAAAAAAATCTAAAGTTCTTATATTCTATA
Source organism: Gigantidas platifrons (assembly GCA_002080005.1). Taxonomy (NCBI): domain Eukaryota; kingdom Metazoa; phylum Mollusca; class Bivalvia; order Mytilida; family Modiolidae; genus Gigantidas; species Gigantidas platifrons. The sequence goes on along the minus strand of MJUT01041121.1, from coordinate 373,646 downwards.
TGTTTTTAACAAAAAATCCTGATAGAAACATAAAACAGACTATTGAGCCATTATCGTTCTATACAAATTCTGTTTGTATTCATCGTAGATTTTTTTAACAGCAATATCAATGTAAAAATATGTTCTATTATCTTATGTAAAACAAGGTTTCCTTCTTTTTTTTTAATCAAACAAAATTTTGATGACATTTAATTTTTCTCTTTCAAAATTACTCAAATTATTTTTACTTCATAAAATATTTCAATATTTGGAAAGCTGTCTAGATTGTAGATTCTTACCGTTGTTTATAAAATTTTTGTAAATCATCTTGAATTTTCCATATATTTCCACTAAGTCGCCATATAAGCTTTCTCTTTTTAGTTTCTAACGGTACCATCAGTGTCATTGTTTGTTTTGACAATCAACACACAAACATTTAGTTGATCACTTACTCAAACATTAGAAAAACAATGGACAGGAAGGGATATGACAGAAAATATTTCACATAACTGATGTAGGAGTAAATTATTTCATTAAGAACATATAATCATTCATTACGACCACTTAAGCCGTCTGATTTTTATTCACACAACAAGACCACAAACATATTCTAATAAGTCAATATGCTATAGATACTCTAAATCAAGAAGAGAAGGAAATGACCAATGTCTATTTTTACCTTGTCTACTTAAACAAAGTATTACATCAACATGAAAAGACAAATCACTGATGTACTTCAATATCTTGTTAAATGTAGGTCAATCTTTAAAATGCATCCTTGTATTCTATATTTAGCTGTAGTAACCTTAATTCATTAAAATATTTATATCACATGTGTTCAAGGTCAAATATTAGATCCAAATTTACAGCAGAAATGTATATGATCATAAAATGTATTCTGATTTACCAAAAAGAGAGAGAGAGAAAGAGAAAATATTTATGGTATTAATTTTTAATTATATTTTTGTTTTCAGAAAAGGATAAAGTAAGAACAAAAAATGTATCTTGGATATATATCATAACAAACAGGTACTGACATCTAGTGAAAGAGGATGTCTAAAAGTAATGTCTTACCCTTGAAGGAAAACTCCTCTAAATGTCTCTGGTTCCAAGTCTTCATCAATGGGCTTACTAAAATATACAACATAACTTATTTAATCATTAAAATTTACAATATACAAATAATTTAATCACCAATTTTCTTTTGTAAAGACTTCAATTTTACATAAAGATTTTAAAATAATTAGATTCAGTCCTATTTTGAACAGAGATAGATGTATTATTTTACTTTGTAATTGAGGAGTGTGTTTGAATGTATTATTTTGATTGTGTATGGTTTAAACTAACATGCTTGTCTGATGTGTGATAGATCATGGGTTCTAGTCCAGATCTGGTCAAATCAAAGACTATAATATTGGTATTTGTTGCTTCCAGCTTTAAGGAGCAAGAGGAAAAACTGTTTGGCTCAGAATCAGAATAATGTGTCAGAGTGAAGTGACACGGCTACATGATCCAGCGTTATAAAAACACAACTCAGCGTATTGGTCTAGTACATAACAGACATCATCATTATCTCATCAAAATGTAATTTGTTCTTGCCATGTTATGGCTGAATGTTTGTTATTGCTAATTTCTTGTTAAACAACAATCATTAACTCACTGTACTAGTATGTAAGTATTTGTATAATAGACAACAATCATTCACTCACTGTACTAGTATGTAAGTATTTGTATAATAGACAACAATCATTCACTCACTGTACTAGTATGTAAGTATTTGTATAATAGACAACAATCATTCACTCACTGTACTAGTATGTAAGTATTTGTATAATAGACAACAATCATTCACTCACTGTACTAGTATGTAAGTATTTGTATAATAGACAACAATCATTCACTCACTGTACTAGTATGTAAGTATTTGTATAATAGACAACAATCATTCACTCACTGTACTAGTATGTAAGTATGTAAGTATTTGTATAATAGACAACAATCATTCACTCACTGTACTAGTATGTAAGTATTTGTATAATAGACAACAATCATTCACTCACTGTACTAGTATGTAAGTATGTAAGTATTTGTATAATAGGGAGAAATTAAAACACATTCAGATTAATGTCTTTCCATGGTTTATAACAATATATATTTTTACATCTCAAATGCATACATTCATTTCTAAATCAACAGAAAGATAGATTGTCAATGAAAAGCATGCTTCCAAGCAAATCAGCTATACATGTACAAAGTAACAGGTTTTAATGTCTATAATGATGTTTTATTGTTAAGATAAGATGAACATGTATACAGCAGATTTAAACATTAAGTAGATGTTTATTGTATACCAGTACATGTATAATATTTCAGGAAGATTGTAACTAAAAGTTGCAATATTCTCTGAGATTTCCATTTGTGCAATATCACTTCAAATCATGGTGACATTGACAGGAGTTAAAATGGCGCTCTCGTCACTTTTAAAGCTTTTTGTTACACAATATTGCACAAATATTGATAATTTTTGTCCCTATGACAGAAGAGTAATTACACTCCAATCTAATTCCAATTAGATCTTATTACTTGCTGTCTCCGTTTCATAAGAAAGACCATGCTTTTTTGTATTATAACACAACCCTGGGGATACTCCTGTTTTATCAAAGTTACCAAAATAGACTTAAATCAACTGTATTGAAAGAAATAAACCATTTTTTTGGAGGTCAAAATCAAAACTACTACAAGTTTAATACATCTATATTTACTAACTAAATAATAGGATTCCAAGGGAAAAGCTAAATATCATCTATTAATAGTTTGTCTTTCTAACTTACTCAATATCATGAAATTTGTGTGCTTTACGCCACGGTATATACCCAGCCAGCGCCAACTGTGATGACAAACTGTTAAACAAAGCTTCATGCAGTTAGTAACCACAAAAACCACAACACACAACAATGGACCAGTTATAAATTCTTAAACCACTTAAATATATCTGTCTGAAGTTGTACTATTTAATTGGACAAATTTATATACAAAATTTTCACCACAAATATTATTAAACAAACTAATAACTAATTCTTTAAATTTTTGAAAATCAAAAATAGTGTAAGTTACCAGTCCTTTTTCCTATTATCTGTATGATGTGTATGAGTTGACAAATTGACAGAATCTTCTGTACCAGTTAATACCAGAGCATAGCAGGGTTTTTTGGGTCATTTTTTGAAGTTGCAAAAAAATAATTTAATCTTGAAATTACCATGACATGTTGTTTTTTTTAAATTATAAACTGGTCCATTGTTTTATCTAATTAATAGAACTGTTTGTGAAATCTTTGTTTCAAAAGTATTGAAATAATAATAAATTTAAACAGAAGTGTGACAAAATACATGCAGAATTTAAGAATTAATAATAATACTAAATAAATACATTTGAAGTCAACAAAAGAAAATATATGACAAGGTATAAATACATTGTTACATAAATAAAACACATATATATAAATACATGAATTAGCTATAAATTAGATAGACTCTTGTTTATAGAGACTTATTTTAATGAAAATAGATTACAATGATTAATGAATTTAATAAATAATATGAAAAATGTGTATAATGAAATTAATTAATTTTTATACAAAGGGAGCTAACTCTAACTTACCCAGATGGTGGCAGACTAAGACGATGTATTACTTGTGGTGTCTGAAAGAAAAAAATTATATAATTTGTTCAAATCATGTGTTTTAATAGATTAATTATTAAAAGTTTATTTGTCTAAATGCACCAAACTATGTCTCTGATAGGAACAGTACAACTAGATTTAAAGTACATTTTATATAACTGTTCACCTGGTGACCTAAAGAAGTTTAATTTGAATTTTCCTAATAGTTGCATTATTTCAATATTTACTGAAGCATTCTGAGCTGTTATAGTCTGCCCTTCAATATTGAGATTAAAACATTTAACTATTAAATGTCAACATTGTTTTATTTACATTTTAAACCATTTACAACATCTAAATATACATTTTGAAATTACTATAGAAATACGAGAATAACTCAAGTCATAAAAAGGGAAAGAAGTTTACAAAGAAACTTTAAATAATTATTTTGATATATATGTTATTTATTATCAATAAATTGATAAATCTCTGTAGAAGGGGTGAACATCTGTACCTCTGATTTATTGAAAAGATTTACAAGTTTAAAACATTCCAATCAATATACTTAGATAATACACTTAACAAGACAATCTATATCATTATATCAAAATATTGTTGAAAGTGGCATTAAACACCATAAACAACAAACAACCATTTATTGACCTTGTCAGATTTACATGCAATAAAGTAAATAAGCATAGAGGAATGTTACACCTTTTTGTTGTTGATACTTATTGATCAAAACAGTGGAGAGAACATGCTAAACATCATACAACATATGACAGGTTATCTAGAACATCAAGGAATGATACTACAGTATATAGGTTCTGGGTCTATATTAATAGAATGATACTACAGTATATAGGTTCTGGGTCTATATTAATAGAATTAACATCTTAACTCAATCTATTTTTCTGTACTAAATAAACAATTAATGTTGCACAGTATACACTTTAATTCATTATAATACTTTCTTAATAAATGGTGTTTATGTGAAAATGTTAATTTTTTCCATCACTTTACAGTCATTTCAACTTCCTTCCGACTCTTGGCTGATAGACAATGGGAGATAACTGACAAGGAGAAACCAGGAAAATGATGTTCTGTTTGTCAATGATATGATACTTTTTGTTTCCTTCACCAAAGAAATCAACTGACTACCCTCTAACCCATAACAATTTTTTATCTACCAATTACTATACAGGAACAAGTTTTGACTTCAGTTGAACTTAGTATGTTATGATCAGAGGCTTAGAGAACTGAACCCTGTACCACTCATCTGTAAATGTTCTTTCTGATTATCAGCTGGACGAAGCATCAGATCAGAGGCTTAGAGAACTGAACCCTGTACCACTCATCTGATAATGTTCTTTCTGATTATCAGCTGGACGAAGCATCAGATCAGAGGCTTAGAGAACTGAACCCTGTACCACTCATCTGATAATGTTCTTTTTGATTATCAGCTGGATGAAGCATCACTGAATTTCATACATAATAAATGGTGACAGTGTCTAGGTTTTTTATATACAATTTTAAACCATATATTTGTTTTATCAAAAATTGCTAAAAAGTGTCTCTGCATGATTTCGTTAGTATATTTCAAACAAATTTTCAATCAAAATGTGAAATGATAATGACGGATGACTGATTACAGAAGACGGATGCCAAGTGAAACCAATAGCTCACATGGTTCCATTGATGAGGTGAGCTAAAAACATCCCAATAGGTTGAAGACTACGAGGTGAGCTAAAAACATCCCAATAGGTTGAAGACTACGAGGTGAGCTAAAAACATCCCATTAGGCTGAAGACTAAAAACATCCCATTAGGTTGAAGACTAAAAACATCCCATTAGGTTGAAGACTAAAAACATCCCAATAGGTTGAAGAATGAGTATGCAAAGGAGTCTAAACAATGAAAAATAACTCAAATCTCAAAGATAGAAATAGTTCTGACAGTTAAAATTCAACTGCTCATTTCTATTGGAACTTGCAACACTTGTTTTGTTTTCCATAGCTTATAGATGTTGTAGAGTTATGACTATGGACCAAACTTAATAAAAACACTCGTTTGGAACAAAAATTGTGAGATTATGAAGTTTTAACTATTATTTATTCACATATCGGTACATATACGAGCTATCTAACGCAAAATCTAGGTTATACACAAATTACTAAGCCTACTTCCATCTAATACAAAACATAACTGAAATTCTACACAAATAAATAGGAAAGGTATTCTACTGGCATGAAGAAAAATGGATACAAAATCCTAGAACATTAAATGAAAGGACATGCTGTTTTAGTTGGATTGTTGGGGAAAGCTATTCTTATAACAAAAACAAAAAACAAGTTATTCAATGCCAAGAACGAAATGTTCAAATGCAGGATCAGAGAAACATCAGAACTTTGGAAAAGCGATTAGGAAGCAAGATTAAATTTCTTTAAATTTGTAAAATTATATAGGACTGACACTATAAAAAAAGTTGAGAGTAAAAACTAAAAAAAACTATTAAGTCATAATGCAATAATATATAAAGAAAATAGAAATTTTAGCAAAAATTGTGTATACTACATTTCTCGTATTCAACTGCAAAGAAAATGAAAATCCATTATTTTAAAAACAGGATTATTTTTTTTGCAACAATATAACTTTGTTTATCCATTATTTTTGTTTTGTTTCTTAGTGTTAAACTTGGTTCAATATTTAAGGCTAATAATAAATGATTCTGCATTTTTTTGTTCAACTAGTAAAAATACTATTAGTAAAAATACACATATAATTAGATACATGTAACAATTTAATTAACAAATCATAAAAAAATCATTTGAATATTAAATCATTTATATTAATTAAAACAAATTTGATATGATCTAATCTTTTTTAAACAGCAACAACAATAAGTCACATTATATGATAAACAAAGCTTAAAAGTCAAAGGTAATCTTACCTCTAGCTCAAGCTCTGGATCTGAGTCTGGTATAGAAGACAAGACATTTGTCGAGCCTGTGCTAGCGCTGAGAGGTGGTGAAGTTACCTGCGTTCGAGATGGTGCTGATATAGATCGGTTGTCCTTGAAAGACTGAGTATGACGTAGACCCGTCACTGAAGCTGTAAAAATAAAACAAATTATTTAGCGACTTTGAAGACATACCAATTATCGTCTAATTGCTTAGTAACTTTTTGAAAAATAAATATAAAATTAAAATAAACACAGCTGCCATGTTTAGTAAAAGTATCTTGAATATGTCTTGAAATTGAAAACATTGTTGTTTTTTTCTATTTGATGTCAACATGTGGTAATGTCTAGAAGGGCTGAGTTCTTATATTTTACAAGATTGTTATCAGGATAATATAATGACAAATATAGGTTTTTCATGGTTTATATAAAGTTTATGAATCTGGACTTGGGGCAGGGTGATCTATGTCAATTTGTCAACAGTGTCGTGGTCAGTCTGTTACTACAAATTAGGCCAATATCAAGTAATAAAACAGCTGAACTCAATATACCGGTAAATAAAAAGATAGAATCATAAAAATCTCATCAAAATTAAATGACAATCTGACAAAGTTTGTTCAGAACATTTAAAGTTTAATATGTCTCAATTCTTCTTTAAATAAAATGCTTACTCATCACATTTTCATGACAGGGGGCCATTCAGTACACCTCACCATGAGTGGGATTCGAACCCACAAATTTAGTGGTGATAGGCAGTGATTGCACAGGTACATTTTTTTGTAGTTGTAAATTCAATTACACATGATCAAGACCATGATGGCCCTTGGTATATATTTATATGGTTAATGACCACTGAAAATACATTTTTAGTTGAAAATTTAGGTCATTTTCTTATTCAAAGCTTTAAATTGAGATCAAAAAATATTTCTGATGGATGAGGTTCTTCATGATAGATTGATATTAAATAATGTGTAAGATCATATCATATAATTGTGAACAGTGAGTGTTATATATATATATGGAGAAAACATTTTTATACATGTAATTGTACATGTAGACATATTATTATTATATTATATTATCTGTATGTGTAGCTCATCAAGACATGGTCCAGTCCTTGCATTCATTACTATTATTATTATTGTATTTTATATACATATTTGCTAGTTCTACATTCCCAGGAGGGAATCAGCCTCCTATATTTCCTTAAGTTTCTTATCTTGAACAAAGGGGAATAATCCATGAAATATATAACGGTTGCTGTTTTTATATATTTTTTTTATCTCCCTTGGGTGCCTGCTTCCCTCCTAGTAAATCGTTATTATAATTCATCAATTTAATTTGTATTATGTATTCTAATCATTGTAATCATTGTATGAAATTATAAACCTGCAAGGGTCCTTAATTGGATTAATAAAATATTCTATTCTATTCTATATTGGTATTCTAGTCCAAACATACAGATCCCTCATCAAGTATGGTAAATATTGGTACCAAGAGGAAACATAAAAAGCCCCTCAGTATGACAATCTGTTTGATCTTTATAACAGTTTAATAACATTACTACATTACATTAGGTTAACCCTACATAGATGATGACAGATTATTATTTCAACCTTAAGGCTTATCTATTAACAGAAACAAGCCTTCTGGTCCATCATAAATATCAATCCAGTTCACTGGCTCACTTTAATTTTAGATACATAACATACTGTTCTGGCCCTGGGCTATGATCTTAAATACTGTTCACTCAACTGTTATCATATGGACCATAAATTTTATTTTTTCATCTTTTAAGATGTTGTTTATAGTTATTAGAAGACTTTTTTCTTGTTTTTTGACTCTAAATGAACTTTTGGTGAAAGCCTTACTTTATTGATTAATAAATGTCAAGGTCATAATGATGTACATATAAATTTTTATAACTGTCAGTTAGATGTGTCCTGATTAATACAAGAGTTACAAAAGTACCACAAATGTTGATATTGAAGGAACCATCAAAGACATGTGTTGTTTCTCTACCATTGATCTGTAATCTAACAATGATGAGAAAGCCTTTCAAAGGGCCTTAACTCTGATGAACTGAAAAGAGCCATAACTCTGATGGATATGGAAAAGTTTGAAGAGACCAAAGGGAAAATCAGAAATGGTAATTCGAAGAAAGTCAGACAATACAATGGCCAAAAAGAAAAACAACAAAAGAACAAACAATGATCTACAAACATTACACAGAAAACTAAAGATCAAGTAACACGAACCCCATAATAAACTGTGGTGAACACAGGTACTCAGGAAGGGTTAGTAGTTCCTACATTAAGTCATTGTGGTGAACACAGGTACTCAGGAAGGGTTAGTAGTTCCTACATTAATAAACTGTGGTGAACACAGGTACTCAGGAAGGGTTAGTAGTTCCTACATTAATAAACTGTGGTGAACACAGGTACTCAGGAAGGGTTAGTAGTTCCTACATTAAGTCATTGTGGTGAACACAGGTACTCAGGAAGGGTTAGTAGTTCCTACATTAATAAACTGTGGTGAACACAGGTACTCAGGAAGGGTTAGTAGTTCCTACATTAATAAACTGTGGTGAACACAGGTACTCAGGAAGGGTTAGTAGTTCCCACATTAAGTCATTGTCAAGGTAAATAAAGGTTATGTTAGGGTCATGTGTGCTTAATGTGACTTTCAACAATATTTCAGATATACATGTATTATGGCAGTCAACCTTTAACACATGACAGCTTCTTCCATAAAGTGTGTGAGGGGTTCTGTCTTTTTTAAAGTGGAATGTAGAACTAATTGAGTAATGCAAAAGACATTGAATTTCTCACATGAGTGAAAGATATTCAAATTTCTTATTTCAGCTGAATGGAAGAACTTGCTTCTCCTATAAATAATGAAAAAGTATAATTTTAAAAAATATGCCTGAAATTAAATCCCATAATAAACAGTTGAAATTCATAATCCCATTGTTTCATTAGACAAGTGACCCCACAGAAAACAGCATTGTGTGTAGCTGTCTTCTGTGGGCTGTCTGACATGTAAAACTTCCATTTACGTAAGAAGTATATACCCCTGTAGTATACATCATCATGGGAGGGAACAGAACTCACAACTTGAGAGGTGATAGCCACTGATTGTAATGGTAGATGTAAATATAACTACTGTATGATCACAGGTTAGGTTTATGGTGTTTAACACCACTTTCAACAATATTTCAGTTAAATCGTGGCGGTCAGTTTTATTGGTAAAAGAAACCAGAGTACCCGGAGAAAACCACCGACCTGTCGCAAGTCACTGACAAACTTTATCACATAATATGATCACAGTTACAAACATATAGGAAATCATTGTCTATAAATGGAAGTTTCATTTTCTCCATTTAATGAATAGTGTATATAATTTGAAGCTGCTCATAAAAGGTACATTTTCAGGTTCCCTTCAGTGTACTTTATATATACATGTAGGTTTAACTGTAAATTGTGTTTTACTTACTCCAAATATCTAGTAATGGGTATGAATTCTGTCTCCTAATAGTATAATGTTTGAAGTCTTTGTAATACCATGTATCATTAGTGTACATACTATCACATCCAGTATATCTTAATATCATTTACTTCTTTATATCAAAAAGATGTTTCACACAATTCTTTATATAAAGTCCACTGAAGAATTATCACAAAAACAAATGAATTCACTATATTCTGGGGATATCTACTAGTTTGAGTGTTGACCTAAAGCCTAAAACACTATAATATTTTGTTGTCAAATTTTAGTTTTGAATGATGCTGCAACAAGTTTGACATAAATATGTCCCTGGCTTTTTGTTTTTGTAAGCTAATCAGAGCTTCTATTCCAACAATTCTAAATATGACAATGTTTTCTTATAGCCTGCTCAATGTATGTAAAAAATACAAACTGTATACAAACAAAACACAAAATATTGGTCACACTGTAAATCTCAAAATAACTATCTCAGAACAATACACAAATGTACTTGTGTATCCAAATGTCCATTACCAAATACACATTATTTACAACTGTCCACTACTAATAACACATTATGTCTACATTGTCATAATGCAATACACATCCATATAACACAATACACATTAGTAGAAGTACATTATAATCTGACTGACAATGTCCAGGGCCATAGTAAACATGACATCAGCTGGTAGGTCTAATGGTTTAAACATGTACTCCTAGAGAATGTTATCATATATCTTGTCATAAAACTTTGACCAGTCACCACTACAAGTTTTACCTAAATAATTATGATAGATTTTTATCTTCAAAGTTGTTCCTTTTTACCAGGGGGGTACATGTAATGAGGTCAAATCTTGTAAACAAGGACAAATCTTGTTTGCAACCTTGAAAAAAAAACATAACTTTTTTACCTCAAATCAAATTTATTTGTTGAATTTATTATTAAAAATATATTAAAAGTATGGAGATTTAGCTGTATCAATAATATCCCATAAAAAATTTGGCATCAGTTTCAGAAATTGAATTGTAGAATTATTTTCTTTTTAACTTTTTTTTTTAAAGAGGATTTGGAATTAATAGAAGAGAATTTACTTATAAAACAGGGAGGGGTATCCATTTTGGAAGTCTAGGATTTCAAATGAGGAAGCATCACTTTCTAACAGTGGAAAGCAATATTTTTATTTAGATATTGCATAGTAACATGTTAGGTCTGGACAATCTAGAACCAAATCTCTGTTTCCCCACCCCCTCCACACTATAAGATTTGAAATTGTGTTGGGAGTTGCAACCAAGTTGAAAACGTTCTTTGACTTTTCATATAAAATAGTTAATTTTATTCACTGTTCTCTGATTAGATTTTATACACAACACAAATATTTCTAGTTTCAAGTTTGGAATCTATTTCTTAAAGCAATAATCAATTTCTATTTTGCTTAAAATCAAGCAGACTGGATGGGTTGAAAAATGTCCATCTGCACTGCCTCTTACAACCCCTGCTGACCTATGACCTCAAAAAATACATCTCCAAGCCAATCAGATAAACCACAAAATGACAGATGAGAGTTTTATGATCTAATATGATCAATACTGGTAATATACAGCTATTCTAATCATTACAAAAACATTAATATTCTATATAGTATAAGAGAAGACATTTCTAATTTACGTCAGTGTGGTCAAACAAGATATATGTAATATTATAAACACTTTCATTCATGTGAAATATTTTTCATGGATATTGTGTCATCTTCCTCGGAGACAAACATTGAAACTGAAAATACCAACATGGAAATATCTCTATTATATTTTACCAGCTCAAAGTCCAAAAAGTGCAACTACTCAGACTATTTTTTTTTATGTTTCAAATCATGAAATTTTCATATGATATTAAACGTGCAACCAGACATCAGATTTATACTGCTGAAATCTGGTAAAGATGCAACCAGACATCAGATTTATACTGTTGAAAGGCTGGTAAAGATACAATCAGACATCAGATTTATACTGCTGAAAGGCTGGTAAAGATGCAACCAGACATCAGATTTATACTGTTGAAAGGCCGGTAAAGATACAATCAGACATCAGATTTATACTGTTGAAAGGCCGGTAAAGATACAACCAGATATCAGATTTATACAGCTGAAAGGCTGGTAAAAGTACAACCAGACATCAGATTTATACTGCTGAAAGGCTGGTAAA
>MJUT01041121.1:349597-360489 GCA_002080005.1 Gigantidas platifrons | reverse complement strand
ATCAGATTTATACTGCTGAAAGGCTGGTAATAGAACCAGACATTAGATTTATACTGCTGAAAGGCTGGTAAAGGTACAACCAGACATCAGATTTATACTGCTGAAAGGCTGGTAAAGGTACAACCAGACATCAGATTAATACTGCAGAAAGGCTGGTAAAGATACCACACATCAGATTTATACTGATGAAAGGCTGGTAAGATACAACCAGACATTAGATTTATACTGCTGAAAGGCTGGTAAAGGTACAACCAGACATCAGATTTATACTGCTGAAAGGCCGGTAGAGATACAACCAGTCATCAGATTTATACTGCTAAAAGCCGGTAAAGGTACAACCAGACATCAGATTTATACTGCTGAAAGGCTGGTAAAGATACAACCAGACATCAGATTTATACTGCTGAAAGGCCGGTAGAGATACAACCAGACATCAGATTTATACTGCTAAAAGCCGGTAAAGGTACAACCAGACATCAGATTTATACTGCTGAAAGGCTGGTAAAGATACAACCAGACATCAGATTTATACTGCTGAAAGGCTGGTAATAGAACCAGACATCAGATTTATACAGCTGAAAGGCTGGTAAAGATACAACCAGACATCAGATTTATACAGTTGAAAGGCTGGTAAAGGTACAACCAGACATCAGATTTATACAGTTGAAAGGCTGGTAAAGGTACAACCAGACATCAGATTTATACTGCAGAAAGGCTGGTAAAGATACAACCAGACATCAGATTTATACTGCAGAAAGGCTGGTAAAGATACCACACATCAGATTTATACTGCTGAAAGGCTGGTAAGATACAACCAGACATTAGATTTATACTGCTGAAAGGCTGGTAAAGATACAACCAGACATCAGATTTATAATGCTGAAAGGCTGGTAAATGTACAACCAGACATCAGATTTATACTCCTGAAAGGCTGGTAATAGAACCAGACATCAGATTTATACTGCAGAAAGGCTGGTAAATGTACAACCAGACATCAGATTTATACTCCTGAAAGGCTGGTAAAGATACAACCAGACATCAGATTTATACTGCAGAAAGGCTGGTAAAGATAATGACCAAGACAAACAAAAATCTATGTGAAAATGGCAATACAGACCATGACTGATTATATTATATATAAATACCAGGTAAACATGGCAATTTAACTAAACCTCTATTTGGGAGGGAGAAGCCTTTTTTTCAGAATTGTCTCATCTTTCATTAAGATGCAGTCTCCCTGAACAGAGATAAAAGTCTGCCATAATGTCTACATCTTGCTTTCGAAATAACTGATCATAAATAATTCCTGATCAAGATTTGAACTCACAACTTTAGTGGTGATACTGATAGGCACTGATTGCATAGGTAGTTGTAAGTCCAACCACCATACGATCATGGCCACGGCAGCCCTTTCTTTTTAATCCAGCTACACTACGAGTTGGGATCAGATTCCAATGTAAGATAATTTATTTTTAAAGATCCCCCCTTCACATATTCTCATTTATTAAACAAACGCCATGAACTTTTAACATTTAATGTCAGATAGTAAGCCTATATGAAGGAATACACAAAACACTTAGACGGGTATACAAATAAATCAGTACACATTGAGTAACATAAAAATACATTAATTGTATTTAAACTTAAGCTTTAAACTTCCTTTTTCTATTACAAAACACCTAACAACAAATAAAAGTACAAACATGGCATTTTAGAGGACCTCTTCACCTTTCAAATACTTGTCACTTAAAAAATCTAAAATATTTTCTTTTTAAGTAACTTATACAGCACAAACAATTGTGTTATTTTCCTTGATCTAAAAATAGCCATTCACTATATTAATATGGTTTACCTTTATAGACAAAAACATATCCTTGTCAAAAATTAAAACATAGAGAAGTATAGGAGAAAGATGGATGTGTCTGGTTTTACTTAGCATTATATTTACAAAAATCTTGTTTTTGTCTTTTGAAAGGATAAGTTGTTATTGTTTCTTCGCCTGTAATTCTGGTCCTATGTTTAACCTAGATGGTTGCTATCCTTGACATCTAATCCACAAAATAAACTCGCATCTAATTATCATTCTTGTACACATTTTTGTATCCTGAGTTCAAGCAATTTTTTTTTCATTTCTGAGAAGCTTCATATAAGGTTCTATGTAAAAGAATGTTTCCTGCCGTGGTGGCCATATTAAATTTCTGATAACAAAAATTTGTAAATACATTGTACATGTACAATCATATAAGGAGCATTCCAATCAAGTTTATTTTCAAATGGTTCAGTAGTTTCAGAGAAGTTTTAGTGCCCTGTAGTATGGGCTATCCTGAATTTCTTATCTACAGAAAATATTTAACCTTTGTAAGGGGTCATCTAATGAGATTTAAGAACAGTTTGATGTCAGTGGTCAAGTAATTTTGCAGATATAAATGATTGACTGTGAAATGTATGCTAATGATGATAACAGGTGAGGGAAGGGGAGGGGGTAGTTTCATTGTGATCATCACCATATTTTTGTAGCAGCATGCATGAATTTGCATGTTATATTATCTATACTGCAATCTTTAAGTGTTAATGTCCAACATGGTTACTTCAGGATTTTTAATAAACAATAAATTAAGATTACATTTTGTGTAAAATTTATAATAGGGAACTTCACAATAATTACAAGCTTCATTGATGGTGATCCCTTCTTGTGAACATTTTCAATGGGTATCCATTGACTTTGTTGACTATGATGATTGTATCAACACTTTAATATACAGGGTTGTTTAAAGATATTATTTTAATCAACACTTTATTGCCTTAAGATACTTCAGAGGGTAAATTGGGAAATTCAAGAAAGCACATTTTGCTAAACAAATACATGTATTCACATACAAAGTAAACAAATACATATTTTTAATACTTCTGAAAAGACAATTTAGCTAGAACTCTGTTCTTTAAACTTGGAACATGAAAATTGAAGGAAAATTAAGGAATATGAAAAACTTAAAATTACCCCTCTTCCCCATTTTTTAGATCTATTTCACTAGACATTAAAACATGCATCACTATAACACTAATCAATGTAAAATCTTTCTTCAAAGAAATCAGTCAAAGAAAAACCAAAGATTAACACTGAAAAATCAAACCATCTGATCAGACAACTAACCAAGCAGAAAACATCAAATGATTGCACACAACATAACACAGTTGAATAAAACTAGAGGCCCATCTGACCCTGCATGGCTCACCTGAACCTGTATGCCTATCTAGTTATTCATGTAGTTTGTGTTCAACCAAGTCTAGTTTTTGAGAAAAGACATTTATTCATTTTCATATAGGTACCTATATTAAACTTTAAATCCATTTAGTAGAACTTTTAGAACAATAAATACAAATTTTGAGAATTTTTGGCCCTCTCAAATCTCTGAAACAGTTAAAGCTAAAAACAAATCTTTTGAAACACTCCATAGAAATTTGCCAAAAGAATTCAAAAGATAAAGAATGACATTCAAAGCAGACATAAAATTAAACAAAAGTTATCAGAAATATGATGTTGAATATTACAAGAGTGAAGGAGTTTGGAGAAATAGTTACACCTTGTAGTGCTACACATGTACTTTGAGTTCACCCTTATAGTACTACGTTTTTATTGAGCCTAATTAAAATACATTTTCTACTTAAGTAAATAATAATTGTAGGATTACAAGTGTTATATAAAGTTCACAGTTTGACCCCTGCCCCACACTGGTCAAGTTATACATACAGAAGTATCTAATAATATTTAAATGACTTTTCTAATCATTATATCCAATAAAATGTTAAGTCATCTGCCACTTTTACAAGTCAAAAGCAAAAAGGTTGAACCCCCGGGGGTAAATTGCAGGTAAATGTAAAGAAAATACCTGTACAAAGGAATCAGTGTTACATGAAATACTGAAATACAGTAAACAATAGTTGTCTTAACAAGGGGGATAATGTCCACGTTTGTTTAGCTTTTAAACGTCCTGTGTCTTCCTTGTTATGTCTATGTTTGGCCAACTTATCGAGATGAATAGAAACGAAGATAAAAGAGAGAAATTGAAAAGTCAAAACATTGATCTTTATAAATGGCTGTTGTGGACATGTTATCTATTTAGGTATTTGTGTTAAATTTTATAACTGTTATTTCCTTGTAACAAAAGTTCAAACTTTAATAAACAGAGCCTTTTATGACCAACCCCATAAATATTGCCCGAAATTTTATTTCCCAAAATGATATCCAAATTCTGAAAATAAAAATACTTTATGAGACATCATATAGTTCTTGTAACTAAGATACAAACATCTCCAAAATATGTTAAACATTCACATAAAAACCAAGCTAAGTATAGTTGAAAACAAAATTAGTTTTCATTCATAGCCCTTAAAAGATATAAATGTATATTTGTCAACATGCTGTAAAACTAAAGGCCAAAGACATCACCAATACAGGGATATCATCATTTGAAGTCAAGAAAGAAAACAAAACAGGAATCCTACCTTTTCTAAAACAAGTAACAAAATAACCCAACAACCAGCATATAAAGAATGAAGTTTTGTTTATCTATCCACAGTATTTTTGAACTGCTCAAAGCTGCACCAGAATGAAGCAGACAGATGGCTGATCTTGTGCCTAGACAGATGCAGACAGGCAGATGCATAGGTCAGACAATGGACTGCATATATTAATATTCAATAAGGTCATGAGCTTAAAGGGATTAATTTAAAAACAAAATATATGTATACACATTTAATATTGAAATTGTTGTGGAACATACATCAAAATGATACATTTGTTATTTTTCTACATAAATATATTAGCCCTGAATCATTTCACAAAGTACCCCCCTAAAAAGTCCTATAAAGGCTTTGTAAAATGGCGACCTGACTATTATAAGTTATTTTTGTTTTGATCCAGAATCAATCTTTAAACAGTATAGACAACTACCAGGAAGGAAAAACTCCTTCAGTTCCTTTCCTGAATGAGAAAGAAATGTTGTTTTTTTCTTCCTGGTTAACTGGGAGGTTTGCAAGTTTACACTAAAGTCATGGATCATTAGATATGTCAATTTTTTTTCACTATATAGAAAATTGACTGTAGCACACACATATTTATAGTATATAGTGCAGAAAATTATTTTTTTTCTTCCTGGTTAACTGGGAGGTTTGCAAGTTTACACTAAAGTCATGGATCATTAGATATGTCAATTTTTTTTCACTATATAGAAAAATTGACTGTAGCACACACATATTTATAGTATATAGTGCAGAAAATTATTATTGAATGATTTACATTTGTAGTTGAAGAAAGAGCATTGAATCAACCAGTTATCTATCTACATGTATATGTTGAAATGTTGAGTAAATTTTATGTCTCAAGGTGTGAGGTACATATACAAATGTAATATGTATGTAACTAAATACATGTATGCATATTTACATGAACATCCAAACTTAGCAGACAAGATGTTGTACATGGATGATGTTGACCTTTGACCTAGACATGCCTGTCTAATCATAGACTAGTATATATATGTTTTTGTTTGCTGACAGTGTGAGCTAACTTTTACATTGTAGATTATATATAACAGTTCATCTCAATACCTCACTAAAGGACCAACAACATAAGCATGCAACATTTCAGACATATTATTTTGACATTAAATTCTTGTTCTAATATTCTAAATGCTGTAAGGGGCTAGGAGTGGCTCAATGAGTTAGGTCGCTGGATCTAACAACTCATACAAGCCTATCACAAATACAGCATGGGTTCGCACCCGGCTTTGTAAATTACAAAAAAGGGTGCACTCGACTCGCAGCCGCAAGTGATAAAGTTTACCAGTTGCTTGCCCATGGTTGGTGGTTCTCTCCGGGTACTCCGGCTTCCTCCACCACAACTGGTCGCCAGGATATAGCTGAAATATTGTTGAAAGTGGCATTAAACACCAAAAATCAATCAATCAAATCAATCTAAATGCTGTTGTATGCTTCTTGCTGTGTACCCAATATACCATTCAGAAACCGTTGCATTCTGGGATTTTCTTTCATCAAAATAGTATTCTGGTTAAAAAAATGTAAATTTTAAAACACTACCTAAAGGAATAGCCATCAACTTAATAATCATTGGTGTATGGCAACAAGATCAATCGCCAAGGTTTCTGAAGATGGAGAAATCCAGTACAGCATGCACACCAATACACAGTGGAGGTTTAAATCTATAGACATATAAATCTTGATCAAAAGAATACCATTTAAGGCACCACAAAAAGTTCCCCCATATGAAAATACTTCTATTATTTAGATATTTGACTTTCAGAGATTATTTTATTTTCTATACTGAAATGTCAGCCAGATAAGAAATATAAGCATATAAAAGACAACTTTCTACCAAATTGTATAAGCTGAAATCCCTCGTCCTGCAAACCAGTTTCAACCAAATCAAATCTACCTTTGTTTGGACCAGTTGCTATCCCCCTTAAAAAAAATAGCTTCAAGCATGACATGTTGCTACCCCCTCCTGAAAAATATCATCAAGAAAAGTAATGGCCATTCCTGAGAACTAAATGACATCCTACAATTTTTACTTTCCAATTTGTCCATCTTGTTCTAATTTAAGTATGCAGTTGATTAAAATTTAACAGAGATATTTCATTTCATTTGCCATGTAGAGAGCAAATGAATTCAATTATAGTTCACATTATTGATTTGTTAGTGTAACACATTAAAAAACAGATGTTAGAATTGTTATTTAAATATAACTGCCTTTAATATTGATTTATAAACCCTCAACATCATACCAATCAATACAAATAATCTATAGCTTTTTTTGTCAAAAGATTTAATAAGATTTCCAGACTTTCACAGAAATTTCTCATTAAAATTGCCACATGATCAGAAACCTGTGTTGAAATCTGACACTGTACACATGTATTATTAACCTACTGTTTCATTAACTTGACCTGCCAACATATTCAAATGTCTACAAGTTGTTATCTCTAAATCTCAATTTCATTCAAATAAATTTTAAATAAATTAAACACGATTTACCTTCATATGTACCCATATTATCCATTGACTCTGTGACCATTTTTTTAAAATCCTAAACTAAATAGAATATCGTTTGCTGATGAGTTGTACATTTCGAAGTAGTGGATTTCTCACTTGTGTGAAGAAGGCTGACCTTAACCTAATGTGCTAGGGCTAATTTGACCAAGATAAAATAGACCAGATAAACACAAACCTACCGTGAATGTCAATATTGGATGTTTATAGAACTGATAATAAACAGATCAAAACAGGATTCATGTTAAATATAAGTATAAAATAAACATATATGTAGGTCAATAGGAATACCATATGATGATAAAAGAAGTATCATATGTTTTAGAATAAATTAATATCCAAATGTAAAATAAGATACAACACTATATTACTTTGTTTTAACATTTATATTCCAGAATCCAGAATTTTAAGAAAAAGATATCAAATTAAGTCTCTAATACAATGGTCGTTAGCATCAGCCTATAAAACCTTACTAGTTATAATCCCCCCCTATTTCCCACCATTTAATAATTGGGGGGGGGGGGGGGAAATGGAGGAAATTATGTGCTACTGTCAGTGTCACCATGTAGACTGCAGCTTATTTTGATTTTTAAAGAATGACAAAACAAGTTATAGTGACAGAATTAAAAAAAAATAGAATCTTGCATGCCTTGAAATGAATTTGCACTCTTACTATTCCTGAAGTTTTCTCTCTTTTACCAGTGTGCAGAATTAGTGGTAGACCAGTATACAAAGTCTACTAAAAGATTGGTGTGTCTAGGCCGACTGATTTTGAGATAGACCCAATATCTATGGATTTTTGTTTACATTCAGTGGGGTGGTCTATGTTGATATATTGTATCTACACCAGTCTAAGTTGGTAAATGGTATAGACCTGATGCCTATGCTGAAGTGAAATTCAGTTCTGTCAGCTTTTAGTAATATGGGTAATTATTTGTGAAAGATATGTGTCAATGCCTTGAAATAGATATAATGTGATCATTAGTTTCCCTTCATCAATTTCAAAGACATTTGTCTTCAAATCAATGAAACTAATTTCAAAAACAGAATTTTAGATTATTTACATAAATACAGGTGCATGTAATGTTTACAAGTAATAATTTTATTAAAGAGCATGAACAATGATCAACCAATCATTTTAGAGGACACCTTTTATTCTATTATTAGTCGACACTATTATATT
The DNA here is from genome assembly GCA_002080005.1 of Gigantidas platifrons. Lineage (NCBI taxonomy): Eukaryota > Metazoa > Mollusca > Bivalvia > Mytilida > Modiolidae > Gigantidas > Gigantidas platifrons. The sequence goes on along the minus strand of MJUT01041121.1, from coordinate 352,241 downwards.
ATAGTATCAATAAAATAGATCTATTATTGCATGGTACATCATGTTTAGACCATTTTATACTGTTTTTGTTGTCAATCAACAATTTTTACCTGAATATAAAAATTAATCAATCTGGAACAAATTATATGGGATAAAGTTGACCTGACACCCATCGGAACTTAAACATATGACTCACACAAAAGAATTATAACATAGCTTATAATGATTAGGATTGAATATAATTACATTGAAAAATACTAAAGTATGAATTATAATCTGTTTGTATATATATTTACATTTAATTGTTGAGCTTCTTTATATAAAATAAGATCAATTTGTACAATGTACTGTGTAATTAGACAACCTCTGACACTACTAAGATATCTGCACTAGTTATCAAGATGAAGTCACTCATTCCTAACCAGGAAAATTACATGTTATTTATTTTTTTATCATTTGAGTCATAATAAACAAATTATGATAAGGCCATGCAAAGTTAATTACTTGGTTCTCAGGCCCTTTTTTGTCAAAATTGATGAGGGAGTGCAGCATTTTTTTTATCCTTTTACTGCTGTAAAAAGTGATGAGGGAGGCATTTTTTCTTCTTTTTTTTTGTGAAAAATATGGCAATGTATAAATCTTTTCATTACTTTTCATCACAAGTGGTTAATTTTTATGGAAACGTCCAATCCGCTGGTCCCAACGTACCATTTTTTTTTTTTTTTATCTCCGTAAACAATTCCAATAAGGTACAAGCTTCGGAGAAGCCCCCTATTATGTTTCCTGGTAAAACTGGCAAACATTTGTGCCGAATTTGCACAGAAACGATTGACATTTTGTCTAAATGTCAAACGGAAACACGTTTTTTATTTATACATTGTCATAACAATGTTTTAAATCTCATTTAAGCATGATGCGTTTTAAAGCGTTTCACCGACCAAGCGATATAAGAGAAAAACGGATGCGGTTGTTTTTTCCGTACGGACAGCGCTATCGCATTTAATTTTTTAATTTTTTTATTTACTATTTTTGCAATAAAATCGGCAATGCGGCGACGAATTTCCACATGCGGGCGGGCCTGAGAACCAAGAAATTAACTTTGTATGGCCTAACCTTAATATTTACATGTGGCATTAATGTTAAACAAATTTTAGAAGAATTTATTTTAAATATTTTATCTACAACATTGATATAGGCGATTTTTATTAATTTTAAGATTAAACCAATTATCTTTCATACAGGTGTTATAAATCAGATACTGGCATAAAGAAATGTTTAATTAAAGTTTAATCAATGAAGTCTTTAAAGGGATAACAATAAATAGTTGGTTTACTTTGTGAAAAAAAACTTCCTGAAAGTAACATAATTTGTTGATAAAACTGGCATTCCAAGTGCTCCAAGGTAATTATCATATACATCGCTGGCCAGCGCTGATATGTTTTTTTAGGTGCTAATGCTGGAATCACCGACTTTTCTCAACAAACGTCATTGACGCTGACTGACAAGTAGGTGAGTTTACAAAGCTCTGTCAAAAACATAGTTTATCATGGATACTGTTTGTAGCATCAGCTCTTTACGAATGAATGAGTGGGTTGGTGTTTATCATAAACTTTCAGCAAGATCATGACTACCAGAATTATTGGGCAAATAAAGCCAGGACAGATATGATGATGCTATCAGTGAACCCATTGACCTTGGGTAGGTGTCTGAAAATCTTAGCACTTGAGATAGTTATTTGGATGCAAACCCATGTCAGTGGCATTCTACTTGTGGTCAGCAGTCAATTACCTTATGTTGGTCATAGTTTTTTAAATATGTTAACAGCATCCCCCAATACACCATAATAAAGTCCCATAACTCTCTAAAGATTGGTGTATATACAAGGATAACTCTCTAAAGATTGGTGTATATACAAGGATAACTCTCTAAAGATTGGTGTATATACAAGGATAACTCTCTAAAGATTGGTGTATATACAAGGATAACTCTCTAAAGATTGGTGTATATACAAGGATGACTATGCTACACAAAAAATTGGAATTGTGAAAATAAGGACTGCAATAAAACTATATCTTATCTTTTACTGAAGAACCCCAATAAAAGTACTTAAAGACGAGAGCTGTACACCCTCAATGTACTTCATCACAAGTTAGTATCCATCAGTCATTGACAGATAATGTTATTTTTGTTGACAAAGAACTATAATAATCACAGGGACACAAATAGGTACACTAATTTCTACTTATAAACAAAAATCAATAGAGGTACCTGATGGTATTTTGTTTACACTATTAAGAATATAAGAAAGATAAATTATCTAACTTAATCCATGGATAATAACTTTACTTTCAGTCTCTCTAAGAAACTTTGTTGTACTGACATTGACTTGACTTATATGAGGTAAAGTATGACATGAACAAAAATGTAATATGTATCACCACCAAACCCACTGTCATATATTTCTCATTCCTTAGTAGGCCCCTATAATCACTTTTCACCTGCTAACCAGGTAAGCTAGTTATAAGGAAGGTTTATCATGTACCGATAACTTGTCTCCAAGATGTCACATGAATGTCTTCTTGTTTGTTTCCATGCCGATATTAATCTCTGCGCTGAATTCAGGGCAATTAAAAAACTTTCTCGGGGGGGAGGAGGGGGGGGGGGG
>MJUT01041121.1:326348-339746 GCA_002080005.1 Gigantidas platifrons | reverse complement strand
CCCCCCCCATATTTCAAAAAGGCACAATTTTGTATAAAAACATGCTAAAAATAAATATAAAAAAATATATCCATGTTTTTCGGGTAGGGCATATTGTGGAGGGTCGGTCTGGAAACAGTAACCCAATAAAAAAAATTTATGACGTAAGCAAGTACAGCAGAGTCATTTGTCACATTTAGTCTTTACAATACATTAAGTAGTGTTAAAATACATGATCTACAATTCTCATTTCAACAAGGATTCAGATCTCTAGACCTGGATCCTTCATTTGAGCAGGAGTTTAAATCTGCAAATCAAAAGAAATCATGTTCTTTTGTCTGAACTATAGCTTTACTTGTTTTGTCCTTCATACGTTATATAAAGTTTAATATATTGATTGATTGATTGGTGTTTAATGCCAATGTTAGCAGTATTTCAGCTATATATAGTGGCATGAATTTTTTTTTTTATATTAGACACCTAGAAGACACTTAGAAATAAAAGATACTTGTTTATAAAACTTTAAATTAATATGATAACAACTTACTGCTTCTGTAGCACTTTTACTAAAGTGATTATGTAATGAGAGAAATACCATCATCTTTCTAATAAATTAAACAGATTGAGAAAATCCAAGGATGAAATAAAGTGTTCTAATAAACATTCGATTCCAAGATTATTCACTTACACAAAACCGCAAACAAACAAAATATTTGTTAATGTTATGTTATACAAACAATATCATGACAAATTCATAAAAATACTATCCATTCTAGAAAATACGCTGACAACAAAAACAGTAAACAATATAGGAATAGTTTTATAAGTTCAATCAAAATCTCGTCAAATCGTTGGCAATGTATAATTTGTTGCTTAACAATGTTGCCAACTTCGCAGTATGACTTCCTGGTGAGATATACACAGGACACCAGTCGGTGTATCTATATACCAACAATCTGTCAAAACACATCCTACTTTCACTTTGATGCCAAGAAACACTTGTACTTAAAACAATCACAAATTAACACACTTCCTGCACTCTTTTAGTTCTCATTTACCCAATTCATTTACCATACTTTGCCAAAAATATTTACAATTGAAGACTAAATCTGTGTGGGAAGCAATATAATTCAGGGCAAGTTTGTATATTTTTTTTACTCTACATAAGAGGTAGATAGGTTCAATTTCCTGTGACTGTATAATAAATTCTTCATCATCCTATACAGTATATTAAAACTGCTGAGTTAGATTACTGTCAAATTAAAAACTAATATCAATCAGGAAAAAATAATACTTCAATTTGCAGACAGTTTTTCCATTTTTCACTGTTAATAAATATCTTAAATAATAACCCTACTTTGTTTTATCTTGGCCAATTTACTCCACTATTTTTTATTATCTTCTTTAAAATATTGTCAATCAAGAAGATTATTATTACTCAAGATAGAATTGAGAAGCAATAGGTTGAAACAGGTGTGGTACTTAAGATTGCTAATTATCATTCCTTTAGAGCAATTACTGTTCAACTATAGAAATTATTTTTACAAAGTTAAGTACAAAAAGAAAAGTATGAATTGTTATTAGTACAAGAATACTATGAAAGTATTTCTAACCTTTATTATTATCATACATATAAACATTAGAGAAAACCAAAGGGGCAATCAAGAATGTACAATCCAGAGAAAACCAAAGAGGCAATCAAGAATGGACAATCCAGAGAAAACCAAAGAGGCAATCAAGAATGGACAATCCAGAGAAAACCAAAGAGGCAATCAAGAATGGACAATCCAGAGAAAACCAAAGAGGCAATCAAGAATGGACAATCCAGAGAAAACCAAAGAGGCAATCAAGATTGGACAATCCAGAGAAAACCAAAGAGGCAATCAAGAATGGACAATCCAGAGAAAACCAAAGAGGCAATCAAGAATGGACAATCCAGAGATACAGTCAACATTGAGACCAAGACAGAACAAAGACAAACAAAACAAAAAATACAACACACACAAAAAAATATGAGCACCATGGACCCCAACATTACAAAAAACCATGAGTCAACCCAAGTGCTCATGAAGGATAAGAAGTTCCTGCTTCTTATAAGACACCCCCCCACCCCCCTGTGTTACACATATAGTCATGTCAGGTAAACGTCCTGTTGATGAGGAATCCTTGTAGAGGACTTCACATACATAGCAGAAACAAGAATTACCCATGACGGCCATGTTTTTTCCCCGGATCCATGCAAAATGAGGAATTTCTAAGGAGAACCTTTGGAAAATTGATTGAGCAATTTAACTTATCATTTGGACTTGTAGTTTCAAGGATGGACAAACATACAACGAAGCAAAGTGATGACAATAGCTAACACAAATTTAACAACAATATCTTTTCTGGATTTTAATGTGCTTAATAGTGAGCATGCTTATATTAAACAGTTTGATACCATGGCAACATTGATATATGTTTAGGTGAGAATCAGATATAACTCATGCTTTAAAATTTGGTTGTAAATAATAATACAGTTTAGAGAGGGTCACACATAAGTACAAAGTGTGCACAAGTATATATATGGTAATATCAAGTTTACAGCAAGTCAGACCTCACTTGCTTGGAAAGGTTTCCATCCCATCTAACATTAGATTTATATAAAGAGGAGGAGAGTAACAAGTTTGAGTCTGGTTGTACCTGTAAAACTGGTATCCAAGAACTTTGTTTACAGAACTGAAAAAAATTAATTACAGTTACCGCTATATGCTAACTGATCTAGGGTCATAACTATGAAATAATTTATTATGTTCTCTCCAAAATGAAGTGTGATCAGCCTTATTTAAATTTGTTATGTAGATGAAAAACCCTACATGCTTGATGTATTCCATTTCTCAGAACCAACAAGTTGTAACATAGATATGCCCATCCCTAGTATTCCATTTCTCAGAACCAACAAGTTGTAACATAGATATGCCCATCCCTAGTATTCCATTTCTCAGAACCAACAAGTTGTAACATAGATATGCCCATCCCTAGTATTCCATTTCTCAGCAACAAACTGTTAAGAAACAACAAGACAAGTGTCCGTCTACAACTCGACTCTTTCAACATTTAGTTAGAACATGTGTGTACCTAATGCTGGCATAACAAACTGATTGGTAGATACACAGGGCTTTCAATAAGTTTTGAAGTAGCAGGCTATTTCCAAAAAGTAGGTGGAGAAATGCGCCGACATTTTTAGGCCGGGGGTTTGGGGGCTGCTAAAGGCTACCAACAGGTCAAAGGCAGTGCACTTGTAGGGGGTCCAGGGGGGCAAAGCCCCCCGGAGGCTCCAGAAAACATTGTTTTTTTTATATCCATCAACAACTGTGGAGAGCTGCAATATCAGTAAGCTCAATAAAGAATTTCACAGGACCGAAAAAATATCAAGCTTTTCCTGCAGTGGGTGCTTTCAACCAAGGGCTACCAATTTTCCATTTCTCGTTTTAGTAATGCAAACTAACTGTATATATTAATATTTTTTTGAACATTGTTTGTTAAAACAAGTCTGCTTCGAAGTAAATATTTTGTGGAATTTTTTTTTTTATATAATTAAAGCAAAGTATTTTATTTAAATTCACAGATAAATACAAATCTTAGTGGATCTTTTCAACCATTTGTCTTAATCAGGAAAAAGCTTGTAATATTTGTCCATTTCAAAGGTTTCAATATTTACCAAAAGCCTAAATCAAGTCCTCTATTGTATTTTGAACGAAAGACATGTTTAAATTTGGCGCCAAATTGATATCCGCCTCCGATAATTTTTACCTGTCCGGTCCAGAGTGATTCTTGTCAGTGTTCTGGCTAGGATTTAAAAAGGGCAGGGTGCAAAACTGAAAAGGGGCAATTTTATGTGTGCAACCTGTGAATAAAAGGGCAATATGTCAGGGAGGTCTGAATCAATTAATTTTCTCTTTAATGTGTTAATCTGGGGTCATCCCAAAATGTCTACAGGTCAATTTTGGTTAATTAGACATTTTTTCCCCAAAATGTCTACAGGTAATTTTCTTATGTTACTTAAAATATTTCATGAGTTGCTGTATAAAGTACCATGATATAGCTGTTAATCTGTAGTTCATTTGCTTCATTTTGGTTTCTACTAAAAATAAAGTAGAACAAAATTTGATATAATTGATCTTATGCAAATTATGGATCAATTTATACCAGTATTGTCCACAACACTGGTATAACTGTAAAGTTCTTCAAAATATCTGTAATATTGGATGCAACCATACTGGTTTATTTCTAACCTTTTATCCGAAATTTTTAATTATTCGATATTGTGGGTGCAAATTAGGTGCATATAAGTACCTGGACATCAATAGAGAAGGAAGAAGTAATGGATGTCTATTTACGCATGTGTGTTATTACTACAGGTAATGTATAGAACTGGTTGTTGCTAAATATTGTCTTTGTTTCAGTTTAAGTACAGGTTTTTATTTCAGATTAAACTTAAGTGGTTTTATTGTGTTTTGATAATAAAATAATGTAAATGGCATATTAGATTTTGTTAATTTTGATTTGTTTCAAGAAAAAATGTATAACAAAGGGAAATAACTCATTTTTTATATCGACTTACGAAGTTGAAAAATACGATGTCAAACTTTTGTTTTCCTTTGCCACTTTCTTTGCATTTTCTTTCAAACGTCTTTCCCGGGAAGGCATTGTACTTATAATTTCAAATATTGATATTTTCGTTCATTAAAGCATTTCTGAGATTGCGACTTTAATTTTGTCAATGTGAATGTCCTTGAACTTCATCAAAGCATGGATAAATGATACAAGAAAAGAGTTTTAATCTGGCATTTCACTTTAGTTTTAATCAAAATAAATTATGGACAAATTGGAGATCAAACAGGGCTCTATTATACAACAAACCCTGTATTTTATACTGGATAGTCGGTCCGGTGGAAACCAATGTTTTCCGGACCAAATTTATTTTTACCGGATTTGTTTGGGAATCTCTGGGATACAGTACTAGTCCAGAACAAATCTCTCGCCCATTGAAAAAACGTGTATTAAACAGTATATCGGAAAACTGTTATTCCAGGAAGCAAAAAAATATATAAATAAAGCGCCGTAAATATAGATTTATTATCGAAACACGACAACAATATTGACAGGATTGAAATAAAATTTCAATTTTTTTTCCCAACAAAATAGCCGGCGGTCTTTCTCTAAATAAACGGCGAAAATAGCCGGCTACCGGCTTCTATTGAAAGCCCTGGATACACAATTCTTACACAGACAGAAGGCCCTAATAGTCAAGTAAAAAACACAAACATGAAGGAGGATACATCAAAGGCTTTCTTCTGGTGTATAATAAGATTGTATATTTGTTTTAATTATCAAGACAAATAAATATTTAATGAATTAAAGAATACATGTACTCCATCAAACCAGCTCTAAATAACCAGATGTACCTGGAGACCGATTTTAATTGCCAGAATTTCCCCGTCAGAATTGAGTGGCCATAATTCTCAGCCAGACAGCTTTATGTACATGTAGATAGGCCTATACAGCATGTTTCACTCAATTTGATTCTAAACAATATGCAAAAACACTGAATATAATGTGTTTATAATATATTTGTGCTTGAAATACTTCGTGCATTATTTTTTATACAACAGCTGTTCTGAGAGAGGGAGAGATACTGCAAAATTCTCTACTTGTAAATAAACAATCACTTGTTAACACATTACACCTAACAATCTTACAAGATCATCATTAGATAAAGTACCTGGTGTTAGCATCATCTGGTTCATACAAAATTACTTATTAACATTTATAAAACAGCATAACAAAATGTTACAGTACATACAAGTCGCTTCTCCTATTTTTCTCTAAGAGTACATCATTTTTAACGTTTCTCTCTCTCTCTTTTATCAATGCTATTTTCAGTGAAATGAACCAAATATTTTCAACTAATGTTCAAATATAATAATTATGTTGATAATAGACCAAAACATATTATATTAAAGAACTTGCAACAGATTGGTCTGAACTCCATCAAAAATGGCAGCTACAATGTATTACGAAAAATAGGAAACAAATTAATCAAGCTCACCTTATTTTAAACCAGAATCTGCTTACTGAGGTATATGTTAACTGTTAGAGCATAATTAGGAACTGGTCTTCAGTTAAAAACCGTTATCAAATGTACAATTGTCATCTTTAGATACAAGTTTGTTCAGATCTCTAGTTAAACATCTCAAGTAAAAACAGGATTAGGCTATCCTCATATGATTTGTCAAAATTAGGATATCTTTCCAGCAATCTACTTGTATGGTGTACACAAACTGAATACAGCACTAGAAATGAACTCCTTTTTTTGCAGAGAATATTAGTCATACAGTATAACTGTAGTGTCAATATCTGTCTGGAATGGTGTGTAAAGAGTAGCAGGACATTACTAATTAGTTATCCTACCTTACACTGACTTTTCCATTGGTGCAATAGCAAAATTTTAATTTCTACATCTCAATCTACTGATAAATGTAATTATTGAAGCTTTTATTAGGTTCCTATCTAACAGTGTAGTGAGATTCCTTACTGTTGTCTGTAGTCTACTATATAGAATATACCTATGTGGCAACTTCATAACGGGGTGAATGCAAAGTGTTCCAGTGGAACAGAGAATAAATATATCAAAGACAGGGAACATAAAGGGTGTGTCTACAGTGCCCACAAACCAATCAGAAAGTCCTACATATAAAAAATCATAATACAAAAGGTACTGCACTACCAGAAATTCTAGTATCAAATGGAATGTAAACAGTAATAAAACTAGAGGCTCAGTGGGCTAAGCCTGTGTTGCTCACCTTTCATTCTGCTTTGAGGAAACTTAATAATACAGAACCTTCCATAGGTGCTTCCCACCAAGTTTCGGTTCATTTGGCTAAGCAGTAACAGAGAAGAAGATTTTTAGAAATCGACCAACTAGAAACAAGAATTGCCTGTGGTGGCCATGTTTGTTAATGAATTGGGACGAAAAGAGAATTGTTTATAGAGGACCTTCCAAGGATACTTCCTACCAAATTTCAGTTCATTTGGCAAAGCAGTTTCAGAGAAGATTTTTTTTTAGAAATCAACCAATCAGAAACAAGAATGGCCAGTGGTGGCCATGCTTGTTAACTGATCGGAACTAAATGGACAATCTTTATAGATGACCTTCCAAGGATGCTTCCTACCAAGTTTTGATTCATTTGGCCAAGCTGTTTCAGAGAAGAAGATTTTATCCAATGAGAAACAAGAATTGCTAGTGGTGGCCATGTTTGTTAATGGATCGGACCTTAATTAGCAATCTTTATAAAGGACTTTCCAAGGATGCTTCCTACCAAGTTTCGATTCATTTGGCAAACCAGCTTCAGAGGACAAGATTTTTTAGAAATCAACCAATCAGAAACAATAATTGTCTGTGGCGACCATCTTTGCTAACAGATCGGAACTAAATGAGCAGTCTTTATAGAGGACCTTCCAAGGATACTTCCTACCAAGTTTCGATTCATTTGGCCAAGTGGTTTCAGAGGAGATTTTTTTAGAAATCAACCAATCAGAAACAAGAATTGCCTGTGACGGCCATGTTTGTTAACGAATGGGGACGACTAATGAGCAATCTGTATAGAGGACCTGTAATATATTCTTCCTACCAAGTTCTGGTTTATTTGGCCATGCGGTTTCAGAGAAGATTTTTAAAAATCGGCCAATCAGAAACAAGAATTGCCTATGGCGGCCATATTTGTAAATGGATCAGGACAAAATGAGCAATCTTTAGAGAGGACCTTCCATAAATGCTTCCTAACAAGTTTCACTTCATTTGGCAGAGGGGTTTCAGAGGAGAAGATTAAAATGTGAAAAGTTAATAGACAACGGACAAGTGATGGCAAAAGCTCACATTGCCTTTGGCAAGGTGAGCTAAACTAGAGGCTCCTAGGAGCCTGTAATAGCTCACCTGGCTCAAAGTTGGCCCAGCAGTTTCAGAGGAGATAATTTTTAAGTGAATTTTGGCGAATCTTCCATTTTTAGCAATGGCCGCCATCTTCTTTGGCGGGCGGGGTTGTCGGATATAATTCTGCAGGTAGACCATCTAAAGACCATTTCACCATAATTTGGGCCCATTTGACCCAGCGGTTTCAGAGGAGATCATTTTTAAGTGATTTTTTGCCAAATTTTCTATTTTTAGTAATGGTGGACATCTTGGCTGCCAGCCGGGTTGGACAGAATTCTGAAAGGGGATAACCTAAAGACCATTCCACCATAGTTTGGGTCCAATTGGCCCAGCAGTTTCAGAGGAGATAATTTTTAAGTGATTTTTTGCTGAATTTTCTATTTTTAGTAACGGTGGCGATATTGGTTGGCGGCCGGGGTCGTCGGACACAATTCTGAAAGATGACCACCTATAGACCATTCCACCATAGTTTGGGCCCAATTGGCCCAGCAGTTTCAGAGAAGATAACAGATCTGATTTTACGAGGACAACAAAAAAGCGGAAATCGGCAAAATCGGAAGTATTGAATATACTATAAACTAGAGGCTCCTAGTAGCCTGTAATCACTCACCTGGCTCAAAGTTGGCCCAGCAGTTTCAGAGGAGATAATTTTTAAGTGAATTTTGGCGAATCTTCTATTTTAGCAATGGCCGCCATCTTCTTTGGCGGGCGGATATAATTCTGAAGGTAGACCATCTAAAGACCAATTCACCATAGTTTGGGCCCATTTGACCCAGCGGTTTCAGAGGAGATCATTTTTAAGTGATTTTTTGCCAAATTTTCTATTTTTAGTAATGGCGAACATCTTGGCTGGCAGCCGGGTCGTCGGACAGAATTCTGAAAGGGGATCACCTAAAGACCATTCCACCATAGTTTGGGTCCAATTGGCCCAGCAGTTTCAGAGGAGATAATTTTTAAGTGATTTTTTGTGAATTTTCTATTTTTAGTAATGGTGGCCATATTGGTTGGCGGCAGGGGTCATCGGACACAATTCTCAAAGAGGACCATCTGAAGACCATTCCACCATAGTTTGGGCCCAATTGGCCCAACAGTTTCAGAGAAGATAATTTGTAAGTGATTTTTCGCCGTATTTTCTATTTTTAGTAACGGCAGCCATCTTGGTTGGCGGAAGGGGTCGTCGGACAGAATTCTGAAAGGGGATGACCTAAAGACCATTCCACCATAGTTGGGGCCCAATTGGCCCAGCAGTTTCAGAGGAGATAATTTTTAAGTGATTTTTTGCTAAATTTTCTATTTTTAGTAGTGGTGGCCATCTTGGTTGGCGGCCGGGATCGTCGGACACAATTCTGAAAGAGGACCATCTGAAGATCATTCCACCATAGTTTGGGCCCAATTGGCCCAGCAGTTTCAGAGAAGATAATTTCTAAGTGATTTTTTGCCGAATTTTCTATTTTTAGTAATGGCAGCCATCTTGGTTGGTGGCCGGGGTCGTCAAACACAATTCTGAAAGATAACCACCTAAAGACCATTCCACCATAGTTTGGGCCCAATTGGCCCAGCAGTTTCAGAGAAGATAATTTTTAAGTGATTTTTTGCTGAATTTTCTATTTTAGTAACAGCAGCCATCTTGGTAGGAGGGGGGGAATTGTCGGACACAATTCTGAAAGGGGACCACCCAAGGACCATTCCACCAAAGTTTGGTTCAAATTGGCCCAGTGGTTTTAGAGGAGTTGATTAAAATGCAAAAAGCTAACGACAGACGGACGACGGACGCCCAGTGATAGCAATAGCTCACATGACCCTTCAGGTCAGGTGAGCTAAAAAGGAATCGCAACGGTAAAATCCAAAAAAAAAATCCCGGAATTCCGCTTTAAAGCGCACGAAAATCAGGTCTGAGATAATTTGCAAGTGATTTTTGGCCGAATTTTCTATTTTTAGCAACGGCAGCCATCTTGGTTGGTGGCCGGGGTCGTCGGACAGAATTCTGAAAGGGGATGACCTAAAGACCATTCCACCATAGTTTGGGCCCAATTGGCCCAGCAGTTTCAGAGAAGATAATTTTTAAATGATTTTTTTGCCAAATTTTCTATTTTTAGTAACGGTGGCCATCTAGGTTGGTGGCCGGGGTCGTCGGACACAATTCTGAAAGAGGACCATCTGAAGACCATTCCACCATAGTTTCGCCCCAATTGACCCAGCAGTTTCAGAGAAGATAATTTTTAAGTGATTTTTTGCCAAATTTTCTATTTTTAGTAATGGCAGCCATCTTGGTTGGTGGCCGGAGTCGTCGGACATAATTCTGAAAGGGGATCACCTAAAGACAATTCCACCATAGTTTGGGCCCAATTGGCCCAGCAGTTTCAGAGGAGATAATTTTAAAGTTTTTTTTGCTGAATTTCCTATTTTTAGTAACGGTGGCCATCTTGGTTGGCGGCCAGGGTCGTCGGACACAATTCTGAAAGATGACCACCTAAAGACCATTCCACCATAGTTTGCGCCCAACTGGCCCAGTAGTTTCAGAGGAGATAATTTTTAAGTGATTTTTTTGCCAAATTTTCTATTTTTAGTAATGGCGGCTATCTTGGTTGGCGGCCGGGGTCGTCGGACACAATTCTCAAAGAGGACCATCTGAAGACCATTCCACCATAGTTTGGGCCCAATTGGCCCAGCAGTTTCAGAGAAGATAATCTTTAAGTGATTTTTTGCTGAATTTTCTATTTTTAGTAACGGCAGCCATCTTGGTAGGCGGGGGGATTGTCGGACACAATTCTGAAAGGGGACCACCCAAGGACCATTCCACCAAAGTTTGGTTCGAATTGGCCCAGTGGTTTTAGAGGAGTTGATTAAAATGCAAAATGCTAACGACAGACGGACGACGGACACCCAGTGATAGCAATAGCTCACATTTGGGTCAGGTGAGCTAAAAAATCATCCTTAATCCAGGAGATATTGATATTAACAGAACTATCATGTTTGGTTTGTATAGTAATGACATGGACATTTTATGATATAAACAGAAATAGCCCAGCATTGTTTTGTTTAATAGAAGTGAACAGATTGACTGGTATGCTTGGTTGTACAGAATGTCATGGACATTCTATGTTATAAACAGAAATAGTTGAGAATTGTTTGCTTAACAAATACTGTACAGATTGAACCCTTTGCTTCATTTCTACTGGAATTCAATGAAAATACAAAAAAATGTAAAAATAGAAACATTGATTCCTCTTCCTAAACCACCCACATGTTTATGTAGGACATGCCAAGTGCCAACCACTTATTGTCAGATTTCTTGTCTTTCATATTACTCTATTTTGTTCAACTGGTTGGGCGTGGCTTAACACGGGTTGACTGATTACAGGAAAGTCCATGTATTTAGGAGGGTCAGGTTACCTGATCAATTTCATTTATACAGCTATATACCCTTGTGCGTTCTATTCCTTTTGTATGAATTGATTTCGGTGACACTGCTGAATACAGTTCAATAATGTCAATAACGGGAACTGCCCTGTACATACACAAAATAAAATCGAATGCTCTCATGTAAATTTAAAGGCCAACTCCGTCCGACCAGTTAAATGAAATACAGTAATATATACCTCTAATTGTAATTAACAAACACTGTTACAAGATCACATGATCACTTTATACATCTGTTATGATGAATGGAGGTAAACAAGGTAAAATGTGGCATCACGTTCATAGAATGTTGCCCTTATTTCAGAGAAATAAATTTTCGTTTATTTCTTCTTCTTTTTTTTTTAAACTAAATCTATTTTTTCTTCTCTACTTGTTGACTAGAGGCTGCCAGGAGCCTGTAATAGCTCACCTGGTTTACAAAGTTAACTTCTAAATTGCATAGAAAAATGTCCAGCTGATTCTTTTTTGTGCCATTAGAAATTTCTACTAATAGTAATGACAGCCATCTTGAATGCAGGATAGGGGGGGTGGGTGTCACACATACAATTTTGAAATTGGACCAACCAATGATCATTGCAGCTCAACTTTCTCAGCAGAAGATTTTAATGTGATTTTTTTTTCTCAAAATATCCATAATCGGTGTAAAACCATATGTTAAACTACACATTGCCATGTATTGTAGATGCAGTTAAAATTTGGGCTCATTTTCACTAATAATAAAGTAGCAATAGATAAATAAAGAAATTTCTATTTTTAGCAACAGCTGCCATTAATGAAGGACTGGGCTGTAGGACACAATTTTGAAAGGGGGTCACCCAAGGATCACCACAGCCAACTTTGGTTTAAATTGGTACAGAAGTTTCAGAGGAAAAGATTTTAATGTGATATTTTATCAAAATACATGTATGTCTAATTTGCATAATCAGTAAAATTTCACAGAAAAACCAGGAATATATGTTAAACTACTCATTGCCATGAGATGCTGTTAAAATTTGAGATAATTTTGATAACTCAATAAAAACATGATTTTGTATGGGTACAACTGTATTAGTTAATACAACCTTCTGACTGATAAATCATTGCCACACTTCACCGTTGATTTTTTTGCACCAATATCAAAGTAAACACAAGCTTGAAACACTTCAATTTATATTTACTTAAGTGGTTTTTTTTTCTTGTACAAATCATCAGATGACAAATTGAAGTTTAATGAACTCCTTTGTAGACCTCCCATCAAATTAATCACAAATCAAACCACTAAATGACAGGACTTTTTTTATGGTTAAATTAAAACCTTTGCACAGTCAAGTATGGTGTAAATAAAAGTAAATAAATATTCAACTTTTTAACAAGTAATATATATATTATGACATGTTTAAAAGTTATATTTATTTGCTACAATGGTAATATTAATAAAAGTTACACAGGGAAGAAAAAATCCATATAAATGTGCATGAGTTTCAAATATAAAGAATAAATCAAAAAGGTGGAGTTTTGAAAATGGTCCATTTAACAGTATGTCGGCCAAGAGGATAGGGCCTACTGTACCTAAGGTGGGATTGGCCTTTTAACAAGTGGACTACTCTACCTTAGGTGAGATTGGCTTTTTAACAAGTGGACTACTGTACCTAAGGTGAGATTGGCCTTTTAACAAGTGGACTACTGTA
This sequence comes from Gigantidas platifrons, assembly GCA_002080005.1. NCBI lineage: Eukaryota > Metazoa > Mollusca > Bivalvia > Mytilida > Modiolidae > Gigantidas > Gigantidas platifrons. Next base: position 326,708 of record MJUT01041121.1, on the reverse strand, counting down.
CCTAAGGTGGGATTGGCCTTTTAACAAGTGGACTCCTCTACCTTAGGTGAGATTGGCCTTTTATGAAGTGAACTACTGTACCTTAGGTGAGATTGGCCTTTTAACAAGTGGACTACTGTACCTTAGGTGGGATTGGCCTTTTAACAAGTGGACTACTGTACCTTAGGTGGGATTGGCCGTTTAACAAGTGGACTACTGTACCTTAGGTGAGATTGGCCTTTTAACAAGTGGACTACTGTACCTAAGGTGAGATTGGCCTTTTAACAAGTGGACTATTCTACCTTAGGTGAGATTGGCCTTTTATGAAGTGGACTACTGTACCTAAGGTGAGATTGGCCTTTTAACAAGTGGACTACTGTA
>MJUT01041121.1:292190-310420 GCA_002080005.1 Gigantidas platifrons | reverse complement strand
AAACTGAAGGGTTGGCTAGTCAGAACATATGTTGAATAAGATAAAACTGAAGGGTCGGCTAGTCAGAACATATGTTGAATAATTTAAAACTGAAGGGTCAGCTAGTCAGAACATATGTTGAATAAGTTAAAACTGACGGGTCGGCTAGTCAGAACATATGATGAATAAGTTAAAATTTAAGTGTCTGCTGAAGTTAAAAGTAGTCTATTTTTGCAATTTAAAAGAATTTCTATTTTTCGCAATGGCAGCCATCTTGGATGGAGGAAATACAAAATTTGGATACATAAACAAGGGTATTATAAAAAGAAGTATATATTATGAAAAACAATTTTAATGCCTTTTAAAGAAAATTCTTTTGGTTAATGATTTCAAAGTAAAGGACAAAATAATTTTTATTCGTTACATCAGAAAAAGAATATCCACAAATAAAATCAAGTTCAAATATTTTGTTTCCTGCAACTTTTCAATAACCATTTGAATTCTAATGTCAGAGAAGAAAGTTTCTTAACTTTTCTTCCACAAAGTCCTATGTTAAACTATATCAAACAGTGGCTGCTATGTGAGTTTTTGTCGACAAAAAAAACTTTAAAAAAAAAAAGCAATCTTATAGAACCATAAAATTATTATTCTGTTAATTTAACACCTGACCAGTTCATGTGAACAATTTCTTTTTTAACAGTTTCTTGTAGGTTGGCGGTCATTTTGTTTTACTAATCAGGACAAATGAAAAGATAAGCTATGAAAATCAATGTGTGACATAATATTCTAGTTGCAAAGATGAGGACAAAGTAATTATTATAATATATATATATATATCAACAACTTCATTGTAATGTGTTGACACTCAGTTTTAGAATGTATAATTTAAAATATGCAAAATACAATGCACAACTGACCATATTTTCTTGGCTTTAGGTCGATGAAGTAAATTTGGCAAATTATGTCAAATATTGACCAAGGATTCAAAAGAAATTATGACAAGAAACAAGTGAGCACCACTGTCTTATATTTTCTGCATCAATTTGTGAATCAATTTGAAGCTTATACATACATTGCTTACTTACTTCTGGTTTGAAAAATAATTATAAAACATATTAAAAAGCAGTTTTAAGTACCAGGTACTAACATTTTCATTGCCTGTGAAATGATAGGAAAACAATAAAAATATCTTCTTTGTCCAAAAAACAGGGACTGCAAATTACTAATTCTAACATTATTTTCTCATCCGATTGGTGAAAATTTGGGCCATTAATTGAGACAGAAGGTTTCAGGGAATACATATCAACCTATAGCACAAAAAATATGGTACTATTTTACATGTTACCAGTATATAATTATCTCACTTTGTTAAAATGTACATTCAAAGTATTGAAATTCAGTAGATTATCAAGCATCATTGCAAAAATAAAACAATCAGGCACCTTGTGTTAAACAAACACACCAAATAAATAATCATATAGAAGTTTTTATATCTTGCATATACAAATTATGTCAATTATGTGAGAGAAAAAGCACCATGGCATAATGTGCAAAAACCAGAAAAAAGAAAAATATTTGTAAAAAAAAAAAAAAAATCAAACAAGACTCACTCATGTTCTGCTATGAGTTTTTGTATAGTTAAGTAAGATCGGTGATGTGCCCTGAAATTAATGTTGTCATTCAAAACATAATAAAACTTAGGCCATATCAATATCACTTCTAGACATATGTTCCCTATGAAAATTGTTGGTATCTTCCATTTTATTTGTCAATTCTTCCATAACTAGGGATGAATTTGTTGTAGTTGAAGTGATGAAATCAAATTAAAACATAAAATAACTGAATAAAAATCTAGATTTTCAAATAAATTAATTGGGAAAAGCAAACAAATATACAATTTTGTTTCTCTTGTCTGAGTAGGAAAGATGTAATTTGTATTTTAAATTGTAGCAGTATATATAATGAGTTTACAGGTTTTTCCCATGAATGTTTATAAATTTATCTATATAAAGATTCATCAAGAAATAAATTTATTCTACAAGTGGATTTTGACGACTTCGGATAACAAAAGAATCATGCAAAACATACAATATCTGGACAACCTAAAACTTAAAATTAAACAAAAAACATATTAATTACTAAAGAGAAAACAGCAAATGCAATTTTACACCAGGAAGTAAAATTCAACAAACACCGACATGCACAATTCATTCAATAATCATAAAACCATATTTATTAATAGGTATAATCATCATCCAATCAAATAAAATTCATATTAATGACAATTAGTAGTTATATTACTTTCTATGACAAAAACAAACAGCCCAGCCAATCATTATATGTTAGACGAATTTTATAACGTACCGGAAAAATGTAGCTCTTCTGTTAGAAGGAGGAAAACAACACTGTTAGTTCTAGTCAAGTTTTTCAGAAAACAAATGTAGTTTATAACTCAGAATTCAGAATCTTAGCTTGAACTCAGTTACATTAAGTGATATACCATGAATTTATTTCACTGTCAAACATACTAAACATCTGAGGCTCCAGACATCAGGACATGGAATAAAATCTTCACTTAAACTAATCATTTCAATAAGAACCAACAATCCTAACCCTCAAAACGTTTGTTTTTATGCAATGAAATATTACAGATTAATTAAACTTCTTTAGACTTCTACTTTCCACTTTTACCTACCACATTCATTAAATAACTAGAGGCTCCTAGGAGCCTGTAATCGCTCACCTGGCTCAAAGTTGGCCCAGCAGTTTCAGAGGAGATAATTATTTTTAAGTGAATTTTGGCAAATCTTCTATTTTTAGCAATGGCCGCCATCTTCTTTGGCGGGTGGGGTTGTCGGATATAATTGTGAAGGTAGACCATCTAAAGACCATTTCACCATAGTTTGGGCCCATTTGACCCAGCGGTTTCAGAGGAGATAATTTTTAAGTGATTTTTTGCCAAATTTTCTATTTTTAGTAATGGTGGACATCTTGGTTGGACAGAATTCTGAAAGGGGATCACCTAAAGACTATTCCACCATAGTTTGGGTCCAATTGGCCCAGCAGTTTCAGAGAAGATAATTTTTAAGTGATTTTTTGCTGAATTTTCTATTTTTAGTAACGGTGGCCATATTGGTTGGCGGCCGGGGTCGTCAAACACAATTCTGAAAGATGACCACCTAAAGACCATTCCACCATAGTTTGGCCCCAATTGGCCCCGTAGTTTCAGAGGAGATAATTTTTAAGTGATTTTTTGCCAAATTTGATATTTTTAGTAACGGTGGCTATCTTGGTTGGCGGCAGGGGTCATCGGACACAATTCTCAAAGAGGACCATCTGAAGACCATTCCACCATAGTTTGGGCCCAATTGGCCCAGCAGTTCCAGAGAAGATAATTTGTAAGTGATTTTTGGCCGAATTTTCTAATTTTAGTAATGGCAGCCATCTTGGTTGGCGGCCGGGGTCGTTGGACAGAATTCTGAGAGGGGATGACCTAAAGACCATTTCACCATAGTTTGGGCCCAATTGGCCCAGCAGTTTCAGAGGAGATAATTTTTAAGTGATTTTTTGCCAGATTTTCTATTTTTAGTTAACGGTGGCCATCTTGGTTGGTAGCCGGGGTCGTCGGACACAATTCTGAAAGAGGACCATCTGAAGACCATTCCATCATAGTTTGGGCCCAATTGGCCCAGCAGTTTCAGAGAAGATAATTTTTAAGTGATTTTTTGCCGTATTTTCTATTTTTAGTAATGGCAGCCATCTTGGTTGGCGACCGAGGTCGTCGGACAGAATTCTGAAAGGGGGTCACCTAAAAACCATTCCACCATAGTTTGGACCCAATTGGCCCAGCAGTTTTAGAGGAGATAATTTTTAAGTGATTTTTTGCTAAATTTTCTATTTTTAGTTGCAGTGGCCATCTTGGCTGGCGGCCGGGGTCGTCAGACACAATTCTGAAAGAGGACCATCTGAAGACCATTCCACCATAGTTTGGGCCCAATTGGCCCAGCAGTTTCAGAGAAGAGAATTTTTAAGTGATTTTTTGCCAAATTTTCTATTTTTAGTAATGGCAGCCATCTTGGTTGGTGGCCGGGGTCGTCGGACATAATACTGAAAGGGGATCACCTAAAGACTATTCCACCATAGTTTGGGCCCATTTGGCCCAGCAGTTTCAGAGGAGATAATTTTTAAGTGATTTTTTGCTGAATTTCCTATTTTTAGTAACGGTGGCCATCTTGGTTGGCGGCCAGGGTCGTCGGACACAATTCTGAAAGATGACCACCTAAAGACCACTCCACCATAGTTTGCGCCCAACTGGCCCAATAGTTTCAGAGGAGATAATTTTTAAATGATTTTCTTGCCAAATTTTCTATTTTTAGTAACGGCGGCTATCTTGGTTGGCGGCCGGGGTCGTCGGACACAATTCTCAAAGAGGACTATTCCACCATAGTTTTGGCCCAATTGGCCCAGCTGTTTCAGAGAAGATAATTTTTAAGTGATTTTTGGCTGAATTTTCTATTTTTAGTAACGGCAGCCATCTTGGTAGGCGGGGGGGATTGTCGGACACAATTCTGAAAGGGGACCACCCAAGGACCATTCCACCAAAGTTTGGTTCGAATTGGCCCAGTGGTTTTAGAGGAGTTGATTAAAATGCAAAAAGCTAACGACAGACGCCCAGTGATAGCAATAGCTCACACGACCCTTCGGGTCTGGTGAGCTAAAAAGTACTTTTGAATACTTTAAGTTAATTCTGTCTGTATCATGTCACTTCCTGTGTTATGTCCCTGTTTTCCTGATCCCTTAGGACGGCCATATAAGCTAAGATTGACTAATTCTCACAGAGATTATATACAGTGAAACCTGTGTAAACCAAACCCTCAATAAACTGACTTTTAAAAAAAGTCCCAATGTGGGAAATTATTGATAATCTAACCTGTATAACTTAAATCAAAAACCTGTCTATTCCAAACATATAAGTTGGTCCTAAGAAGGTTCAGTTTAGACAGGTTTCACTTTATTTATATGTTTACCATTAAATTTAAAAATAAAAACAAAGGATATTATATTTCTGCATGGAGGCAGGGGTGTGGAATTGCCATGCCCGACTCGTACATAGAACCTGCCGAACAAGTAGATTTTCCTGGCTAGCTTGTCCGGGGACAAGTAAAAATCAACAAATAAAAATAATTTCTAATTAAGATACTCTGGGAAGACAATTCCTCAAATGCTATTATATCGTAAATATTGACGGTTATATAGATAAATGTTTTTTTTTTAATTTTATTGGAAACGATCACGTTAGTATTCCGAAAGCAGCTAATAATAACCAGAATTGTACAAGTTCTAAGTTCTGAATGTGACGTTTCCTTGCTTGTCCATAGCTTTTCATAAGCAAACAGGGCCTTACATCCGTGAACGTATAATACAAATCGGGTTGCAGTCGTAATGGACAAATATTTGATAATAAAAAAAAAAGACTGGGAATGATTCTGGCCACAATGAACATCACGAGAAAGTTAAATGCAAAACTCTAGCGGAAAAGGACACAAAATGTGAGGAAAAACACCCAAGTGGCTAGCCGATTTCTCATGTTTACTGCTGGATTCTGATGGTGTCTCATATTGAAATACCTGCAGAATATACTCTGATTTTGCTGACAAGAAATCATTAATGTTTATTGGCAAAATCGTGGACAGAATGGATACCTATCTTCCCACCAGTCATCTGCAAAGTATNTGATAAATCCATTGTCAAGGTTAATCAAAATGAACTTCATTGATATGGGATTTTTTTTCAACACAGCTTATTCTGTATCTAAAAACAACCAGCTATTCTCTGACTGCATATTCCTATTTGAAATCCAAATTTAAAATGGCCTTCATTTGGGCAGTGATCACTTAGGCAGGGATGTTTGTGTTAACTTTATTAAAACTATATTTCACATTTTACGCAATGATGTAATAGACGATATAAACAAGTTCAATGTAGCAACTGTGTTTATAAGTATCAAATGTTTGTACAAAAACAGGACAAGTAACTTTTTTCAGATGACTTGCCCGGGGACAAGTAGAACATTTCAATATTTCCACACCCCTGATGGAGGTATACAAATGACATTCAGGTCAACCAAATCAATTGTCAAGCAGCTTTATATTAGAGGTTAATGCAATGTTGATACATAAAATATCTGATTAATATTAAAAACTTTCTATTATAATATCACTTACTGTTTTGGATCTCGAGAATGAACAAGTTTTTCACCTGGAATAATAAAGGGAAATTACTCATGTTGTCTTATACAAGTAAATTATTGATATACTGCTGTTAAAATATGAAATCTCCATCAATAAATTACAATTCACTACTTAAAAGGAAAATGACAATTCATGGTGGCAGTTAAGGTAGATTTGACAGTATATATATTTTATACCTCGCCTAATATTTGTGTCTGTCCCAAGCCAGGACATTGATTTCTAACTTCATATGTCATGGTTTTTTTTGTGTTCAGTGAGTTAAGATGAGAGGTGAAATCTTGTTCGTTTTGTTGATATTGGTGAAACTGTCAGATTCACTGTTTAAACTTTCTTTTCATAATAACATAACCTTCTGTGCCTGTTAGTATCATAAAGATCACTGCTAAAGAAAATTAGATTTGAAAATATGATGTTATTTGTTCTGAGCTCATTCATCATCTTCCTAAACTAATGAGGTCTGGGGCAGTACTAACCTGACGAAACTGCTTGTGGTATTGAAGGTGTTGACTGTGCTTTAGTCATGTTACTGGAATGTTGAGGAACAGTCAATTTTGAATTTTCTTCTTCAGAATCCCCGCTCTGATTAATTTCCTCGGACAAATTTCGCACCTGAGTCTACAACAGAAAGACATTTCATTTTAAAAAATACAGAAAATCTTTGACTTAAGAACATATCAGTATTTGTTTGTTTATTTAGCAATACAAATCTAATTTGTGATTTATATGTTAAATTCAAATATTTTCCAGAAAGTATTTTGTGGGGATTAAATTTGTTGGTGAAGGAAAATGTCAGGCTTAGAGAAGAATCATTCCATTAAAATGTTAATTGAACTTTTAAGACTTGCATCAATCACATCTAGCCAGAAGCTGTGAATTCATCCCCAGTTGATGGGAGTTAAAAACTAATTTCTGCTGATAAATGTCAGACAAGTAAAAAAAAATAACAGTGTAAAAAATGAAGGGCTACATTGTGTACAACATGATACAACTGTAGTGAAAGGACAATGGTTTCCTCCTGTACCAGTTTGAAAATTTCAGATTTTAATATTTTTTTCAATTGACAAAAAGATTTGATTTGATTTGATTTTTGGTGTTTAATGCCACTTTCAACAATATTTCAGCTATATCATAGCCACCAGTTTTAGTGGTGGAGGAAGCCAGAGTACCCGGAGAGAACCACCAACCATGGGCAAGCAACTGGTAAACTTTATCACTTGCGGCTGCGAGTCGAGTGCACCCTTTTTTGTAATTTACAAAGCCAGGTGCGAACCCACGCCGTATTGGTGATAGGCTTGTATGAGTTGTTAGATCCAACGACCTAACTCATTGAGCCACCCGGGCCCTCAATTGGTAAAGCTAATAATAACATAGATATCAAATTTAGTGTGCACGACACGTTTCTGGAATTACCTTCATCTATAATATATTTATAATAATTGATGACTTGTTCAGGTTACTGAAGCTCTTTTTAATTTTCTTATATAATTTTCCATTTTAATAATGCTACAAATGCTTGACAAACTAAGTCTAAATTTAAGAAATAAAAAAAGGAAGCCAAACCGGTTTAACTCTGAAGTATTTTTGCTCCTGTCTCAAGCCAGAACATGGATTTCTAAGGTCATATGTTGTGATCTTGTTTTGGTGCTTAGTGGATTGAGGTGCAAGGTGATTGTTTACTTTGTTGATGTCGATGGAATCTTGTCACATATATTCTGAATGACTATCAAATTATATCAAGTGATAATATTTTACTTTTTTCTTATCCCTTGGAGTAACAAGTTCTTGTTGTAAATGATAAAGCTTTCCAATCAGCCTGTCCCCTGTCAAATCTTGCTCAAATCCACTACCATCTGGTTCTTTATCTGAAATAAATCATATAATATATTACTTAAGAGCTTGCAGTGATGGTTACTACTATAAAATACTGTCCATATTAATAAGTTACACATTGTGTAATGCAAAACATATTAATCACGAAAATACAAACTATTCAATATTTTTGTATGTTTTTCATGCAAAATTGTTAAATTATATGTCATGACGAAATAATCCACCATCAGTTGTCACAATATTATAGTTATATAACTGAGGGAGGAATCAGAATATCTGGTGATATCAATATAACTTTGGAAAGTTCGCAACAAAAATTTAATAAAAAACCTGAGAAACAGCTGTAAAATGTTAATTCTGACTCAAATTAGCTTTAAAATTATATGGGTGCACACAAACTTTCAACAATTTCCTGTCTTTTCAAAATTTGAAGAAGAATTGCAAGAGATGAGAATGGTGTGCTTATTTGTTTAAATATTTAGAGAGCAGTTTTTTAAAGACCATTTTGTAAAATAAACAAATAGCCTTATACAATTGAAAAGAAACAAACACTGCATATATTTTTGGTATACTGATTAAGGCATCATCTATTTTCTGATCTGGGCTGTGAAGGAAGGGAGAGGGGCAGGGATTTAAAAACAAAAATATATTGACTCCTGTATGACCAAAAAAAGAAATTTTGTCAAAAGAAAATACTCAACTATCACAGTAGGGTTTTCAATGATGACCATAATTACCCATCCCACCCTCACCCCTTTTAATAAGAGTATGACACAGACTGTAGTCTATATTTAGGTGTTCCTCTTTAATTTGTGACATTATATATCACATATGTACACCTGTCATCTTAAGTGTTAATTGAGTGTGATAGAAATTATCTTTCATGTGTGGGCTGTAAGAAATAACACTGAGAATGAATGTCCAACATGATATAACAGAGAATGGCATGATTAGGTACAGACATGTGTCAGAAAAGGTCAGTATTGAGAACACATCTGAGAGCCAGATCAATAGTGTAAGATGTTGAGGTGTTGATTGGTTGGTAGACAGGATTGAATGACAATCAATATATGTATAGAGCTAGGCCCACACTATGTAAATAAAGTCTGGATTCAAGCTTTAGAAGATTATTTAACAAGTAGGAATGGTTTCTTATTCAAAAGGGAATTGATGAGAAATTCATTTTCCTTAATTTCTTATTCAAGATGGTTTTTTTGTACTTTTTTTTTGTCTTTTTTTTTTTACCATTGTATTGTTTGTCCTTTGATTTACAGATTCTACCTTCAAACTTTTCACAAATCCTGTTGTCATTTTGTGTAAGAAAGTTTGTGCTATCACAAGAGATTTGTCAGAATAGTGGTTTGTGTTGTTACAATTGTCTATCATTACTGCTTAACATTTGATTTCCAATGTGTTTAATGGTTTTGTAGGTTTGGTCATGTACATTGCCCTATAAAAGGTTTTGTAGATGTTTTACATTTAGATTGATGGAATCTTACATCCCACTTGTATTGATATTCAACAAACAATATGATGATAGCATTTGATGAGCTTATATTGAATATAATGATAAAAATATCAAGGTACCAGCATACTACTTTAGTGATTTTCTTTCTTTTTTATGAAATTCAATTACATCAATATCAGATCTTACAGTAATAAAACTTACAAGTATGATTCAAATAATTCTACTGATAAACAGCTAATCAAAACACTGTATTCAATATGTACAGTATTCTACTTGGAATATTTTGGAGCATGAGTACAAAGATTGCACTGAAAAGTTTTATGACAGCAAGGCCTGGCATGCTGTCTGGAAAGATTCGAGTACACGCTTTGCACTCAAAACAACCAAGTATATACAGTGTTTTAATTTGATGACTTTTGGAGTATTAATACAAAATACATACTCCAAAGTATTATGACTGGAAAGCTTGATCTCATAAATCGTAACTTACAAAATGGACTTGAGCCGCCTGATTCTGAAGGTGATATACTAAGAGCATCCATGCCTAATGGATTTTGTCGATTTGGTGAGTGATTATCTTCCTTAGCATCATGATAGGAATCGTCGTCATCTGATTCATCATCTCCGTCAAGCTGATTTAAACTTGCACTGAAACAAACAATGAAATTCATTTTCAATCTCACTTATAACACATACACTTATCCTATTGAAATATGAAATACACCTATTACCTATATTAAGATCTTAATCTAATGTCTAAGTACATTGTCTCCTATACAACAATTAAAATACATTTGTACACTCATTATTTTTCGTTAGTGTCAGTATTTGTCTTAATTTTTTTCACCTACCTGCTCGAAAGCCAAATTTAGAAGACTTTTCTATTTATTCAAACAAATTCTTTCATAATTTTCACTTGTCCGCATTCTGTTTTACTTGTACCGGGCTTTGGACAAGTGGGTTAGCGCGAAAACTGAAGTGTGCTTGTTGATTCCAAGAGTGTATAAATGAATTCATAATGATTATTTCCATCTTTTGGAAAACAAATAAGACATTTGTCTTTCAAATATCCACAATATTTTACATTTTCCTTGTGAATTGCATTGGCTGTTACATTCAAATGGTTTAATTTTGTATTTTAGAACATCTAAAACATGCAAGATATAAATCTGAACAAATAAACAGTAAATTGGTTAAAGCAAATAACCCATAGGTACAAGTCTTGATTGAAATAACACAAGATGTTGCATGCTATGTTGTGCTAAGAATACCCCCACTCGTTCATTTGTAAGTCACACCGTAAACAGGAAGTAGATGTGCGGTAAACCTGGAAAGGGGAGACACGGTACAAGTCACCATGCCAAAGCCATATATCAAATATAAAATCATTTCTTCCAGTAGAAGCTGAGATATCTGTTACGAAAGTGTGAACGGACAGACGAACAAGGCGATTGCAATATAGCCCCCTCTCTACGAGTGGGGGTATAACATAGGTACCAGTCTTGGTTGCATTAACATATAGGTAGGTACCAGTCTTGGTTGCATTAACATATAGATAGGTACCAGTCTTGGTTAGGGTTAGAGTTATGGTATTTAAAGCCACTTTCTACAATATTTCAGTCATATCGTGGCAGTCAGTTTTATTGGTGGAAGAAAACAGAGTACCAGTAGAAAACCACCGACCTGCCGCAAGTCACTGACAAACTGTATCACATAATGTTGTATCAAGTAGACAGAGAAAACCACCGACCTGACGCAAGTCAATGACAAACTGTATCACATAATGTTGTATCAAGTAGACAGAGAAAACCACCGACCTGACGCAAGTCACTGACAAACTTTATCACATAATGTTGTATCGAGTACACATCACCATGAGCAGGATTGGAACTCAGAACTCATAAGCACTGATTGCACAGGTAGTTGTTATCTATAACTACCATATGATCAAGACCACAACGACCCCCCCCCCCAGTCTTGGTCGATTTCCACATTGTTGATAATTGTACTACACTCACCTTTATCAGACAATTATCTATCTATTTTCAGATTTAAATAAAAGCACAAAATACTCTGAATTAGACAAGAATGTCTAAAATTAACTTTAGAAAATTGGATAGTAATTCAGACTGATTTTTATACATGTCTACATTGAAAGTATTTTATCTGAACTTGGCAGTATTCAAGACTATATAACCAAGAACTGTTCTAAAACTGCCACTTAGCCTTGATCTACATAATAGATAAGATGTTTAATATCACTGATGTACAAATTTATCATATTACCAGACAACTTTGCATCTGATATGAAGATGAATAGCTGTAGGGTGCATTTAAATTGCAATGAGTTTTACACATGCATAGAGGCCCTTGAAGGGATAGAAATTAGTTTATTTATAAACTATCTTAGTAGAAGTAGCTAACACTGTTATGATTGGTTGTATTGTCAACCATTTATGCTTAATCTACAAGATTGAATCTTGTAAATTGTTAATGATGTTCTACTTTTTTGTTATCTCCCCTTATTTAATCTTCATTAATATCTTGTTATCTCCCCTTATTTAATCTGGTACCTTTATATTCATAAATATCTAGCATGTTGATCTTTTAATATCAAATATAAAATGTTGTGTATAATATTGTCACTTAATGCATGTTTATCTATCTGTACATCTGTTTATTTAGAAAAATAATAAATTGTATAAAGTGTTTTAGATTTCTCAAAGAAACTTGATTTATAATGTCTTTTTATTCAAACTTAATTTAGTTAGTCCACAAAAAAATCTCCAGACTTTAAAAGAGCATTAGATTAATTTTTTTTACATTAGAGTGAGAAGCCATATTCTTAAACAATATATGTCTAATGCATACCTACTAATGACCCAGGTCAAGTACAGGTCAACAATAAACACCCTCTTTGTAAACAAAACAATAAAAGTGAGAATGCAAGGCAATCATGATCAATCATCTGCAGAAGACATCAGGGGTAATGTGTAGACCTTTTGGTATACATGTTGTATATATATTTGAGTCTTCAAAATTAACAGAAAATTATTGAAAGACTGAAATGTAGATGCACAAGCAGTTTTCTGTATTTTACCTAATATCTTCTTAGGGGTAAAAGTGGGGTATATTTCCCCAATAATCCTAATATAACAATTCTGATTTTTGTATTTCACGGAGATATTATTACTGTCAGCTTCAATGTAAATTTGACTTGAATTTGTTCACAAAGATATATATACTATCACTGATTTATTGTGTGAGAATGGATTTCCTAGAAAAATCACATCAAAGGCAAAGACTAATTTGTAGTGAGACATCAATTTGGAGTAAAAAATTTCAAGGATACTGATAGTATGTTTATCTATGATTTGTAAAGGCAACATCACATTAACATCCCATGGTTACACTTAGAAACCAACAATAATTTTTGTTGTATTATGCTTGTCATTTGATAATAAATGTTATTGTGGGTTAAGATCAAATGGAAAATTTATAAATCATCAATATATTTGTTTAGCATTATCTTTTACATCCTGAAACAGGAACAGACCACAGTGAAAATCATTATCAAAATATTCTGGTGTTAAAAATTGAGTCAGATATTATTGACACAAAATTGTATTATAAATTTGGATAGAATCTACAGAGCATTGAAAGAAATTACTATGAAAACACAGACGTTTGTTTTTTCATCTTCAAATCTTCAGGGGAAATAACTCTTTTTGACTATTTTTATTTGAAGGTTAATATTATAATATTTTCATGATCAGGCAATAAATAATTGTCTGTTTTATCCATTATACCTACTGTTATAAATATGTCTTAACCCAAACATGATGAGAATGTTTACATCTATAATACAAGGCCAGACATCAGGGTATGATGTACGTCACAATCACACCTAATATCCTCAGCTTGCTCAAAGATGACAAACATTCTATTGACAGGTATTACACCTTACCACCAATTCATGTCTAGTTTCTTTGATTCCTAACTATTGATAAAAGTTGTATTACAGAGTGATATGAAAAACCATTATAGAGATAACATGCATTTTTCATGCTGCTTGTTTTTCAATCCATGAAAATCTCTTAACATTTTAATAAATAAAAAAATATGGCAACATAATAAGAAACATAATTTATCAAATCTATGTTATTCTATATATAATTTTATCACTTTAATTTTCATAGTTCCCACTGTTGATTAAATTTTACTACCTATGTTCTATATTTATAGTAACTACAGCCATGTTGGCTGGTTGGCAGGATTATTAGATATATTTTGAGAGTAAGGATGTTCTAGTTCCCATTGCTGATTAAACTTTTACTACCTATGTTCTATATTTATAGTAACTACAGCCATGTTGGCTGGTTGGCAGGATTATTAGATATATTTTGAGAGTAAGGATGTTCTAGTTCCCACTGTTGATTAAACTTTTACTACCTATGAAATATGTTCTATTTAGTATTTTAACAACCTTGTTGCCTGGTTGGCAAGATCATTAGATATATTTTGAGAGTAAGGATGACTTAGAATAGTACATAGGTACGTTACTTTAGGATTACAATTGTAAACAAAGATACTTTTGGTATCAAAATAAATGGCTAGTTACAAGGAATGGAAGAAGATTGGAAGGAGATATAAAATGTTCCAAGTGTATTGTTTATTATCAGCAAATGAGCATTCACATCTCTAGCTATGACATAGACAAAGTTTATAGTGAGTTATTTAGAAGTTTAATGGTTATGTTAGTGGCCAGGATACAGATATAGTAAGGAAATAGAATGACTACTTTTATATAGATATTCAGAAAACAATGTTTAAATTTTCTTACTGTAATGCATATCTTCTGTTATCTAAACTATTAAAATGGGGGAAAATAAAACATATTATTATACCTCATATATTAATTACCATAAATAGATTAATTTGATTGGACAATGGGTAAAAATCAGAACACGTGATCACACCGGACAAAAATCATATTCCATGAAATAAAAATCATATTCCACCACTTCAGAAGCCTCGCGCGTTTTCCCGCCAGAGTTATCGTTTTTTGACAGGAAAACGTCAGAGGCACTCGGAACGCATCATTTGCAGGCAACCGTTACAATGTGGCTATTAAATATCTGAGACAACGTTCCAATGGACTTGGAATATGTTTGCTAGCAGTATTTGACATACATGTATTAGTGTGGTAGTTAGCCTCTTAAAATGCCACCCCTTCTTCAATGAAAAATGACCTCATAAGATGCATCGCCTCTCTTGAGGGGGGGAAATATATTAGTATTATAATATCTGAGTGTACCTGAAATCTGGCCTGATTGGAGGGTTGGCCTTTGGTGAGAGTGACCTTATACACACCGATCAACCGCTTTGTATCATTTTGAGAAAAATCAGCATGATACAGTTAAAATAGATATCAACAGAGAAAGTCACGTCAACACCAGGGAAAGATTTTCTTAATTTCTACATTCTTCTTTTACTTTCACGAGTGAAACTAAGCATCAAACGGTTCGATATAGATAAACAATTGTATACATACAACATTTATTACCTTATAATGATTATTTATGATAGTCATTTAGTTATTGTAACTAGAACTGTCCGCATAGCGGGACTAATATCCCCCGCTTCACTCTGACTGTGTCCAAGATTATTGAAAACTAAGTCTACACGGAAAATATATTATTTGTCAAATTATAATGTTTAATCACATTCAACAAAAATAAAAACGTCGTAGCATAAAAACTGTAAGAGGAGTTGCACGGACAAACCATGTACCCTTTCAGCCAAATTCACAAATAAAAAAAAAATAACTAAGTTCAACAATCTATATATTTTGGTAAAATTCATGAAAATCAAAATCCTTACAACATGCACATCTTTGATATGAGTACAAATGTTCTGCAATGTAAAAACTTCCTAACTTACAAACTGTAGGAGGAGTTGCACAGACAAACCATGTACCCTTTCTGCCATATTCACACAAAAATGGCCAAGTTCAACAATCTATATTTTTAGTAAAATTGCACAAAAATCAAAATCCTTACCACATGCACATCTTTGATATATGTAAAAAAAATCTACAATACAAAAACTTCCTAGCGTAAAAACTGTAGGAGGAGTTGCGTGGACAAACCATGTACCCTTTTAGCCAAATTCATAAAAAAAAAAAGACTAAGTTCAGCAATCTATATTTTTGGTAAAAATTCATGAAAATCAAAATCCTTACCACATGCACATCTTTGATGTATGCACAAACGATCTGCAATATAAAAACTTCCTAGCGTAAAAAATTTAGGAGGAGTTGCACGGACAAACCATGTACTCTTTTTGCCAAATTCACCAAAAAATGACTAAGTTCAACAATCTATATTTTTGGTAAAAATCCACAAAAATCAAAATCCTTACCACATGCACATCTTTGATATATGTACAAATGATCTGCAAAATAAAAACTTCCTAGCATAAAAACTTTAGGAGGAGTTGCACGGACAAACCATGTACCCTTTTTGCCAAATTCACCAAAAAATGACTAAGTTCAACAATCTATATTTTTGGTAAAAATTCACAAAAATCAAATTCCTTACCAAATGCACATCTTTGATATATGTACAAATGATCTGCAAAATAAAAAACTTCCTAGCAGAAAAACTGTAGGAGGAGTTGTGTGGACAAACCATGTACCCTCTATGAGGATTAAGATGGCCACCGTTCTAATCAGTAGCTGAAAATCAGCTCTGCAGTTTTTGGCAGATTTTGTATGGATTTAATCATATTTTCACAGTAAAAGTTATATGAAAATGTTCAGGATTTTCTGCTCTTCAGGATGATGTTTTTTCTGGACAAAAACTTTCAAATCTAGTTAAAAGATTTTTGATGATATATATGAATATATTGTGTGAATTTATTGTGAACTCAACTCAGTACATTGATTTTGTATTGTCAACTTTAACACACTATTATGGCAAGTAACAGAGGAACTGTACAGACTTTATTGTCAACTAGGAAAGTTAACACTAATAAATTTTCAAGTGAAAAACCATCAAAAGAGGCTAAAGGAACACATTCAGATGTTTCAATGGATAGTAGTATAGACTTGGCAGTAATTCAAAATGACCTTGAGGCAATAAAAGGTAAACTGGAAAAAGTGGTGAATAAAAATGATCTTGATCAATTATCCCAATCATTAGTGAAAAAGAGTGACATTGAATTAATTGTTACATCTATTGTTACCAAATTAATGGACAACCTTAAAAAAGAACTTGATGAAAAACTTTAAAAAAAGTTCATAGAAAAAACTGGCAAACAACAAAAAGCTATTGAGGAATTGACGAAAGAGAATGAACAACTTAGGGAAATTGCTGCAGAGCAAAGAAGGATAATTAACAGTTTAAAAATGGTAGTTGATGATAATGTAACCAGAACGAAGGAGGCCATCAGAATGTGCAATTACAATGAGCAATATTCCCAAAAAATTAATATAAAGATCATGAACTATCAGAAAAAAGAAGGTGAAGATTTGAGATCTGACTTCATCAACAAAATAGCTAAGGAAAAACTAAAAGTTAATATACCGCCAGATGAAATTCAAGCAATTCACAGGATTAGGGGAAAGGAAGGACAGGCACCACCAGTAATAGTCAAGTTAAAAAAACACTGAGGTCAAATCAAGAGTTATGAGGGTTAAAAAGAACTTGCCAAAAGAAGGTTTAAGGCTAGTTGATGACATTTCAAAGCAAAACATGGCTTTAATTACTAGGCTTAGATCCTCACAACATTTTGAAAGCGTCTGGTATTTCAACTGTGCAGTACATGCAAAGACTCATTCTGTCTCCAGGTATAAATTTGACATAAATGATGACATTGAAAAAAAGATTGGGAAAAAAGATCTTAATGAACTACCGGTATATATATGAGTTTTGTGTGTGAAGTATGTAACTATATTGTATATTACTGATTTTGAATTTCTGTGGACTATTATGATTTCATTGTGGCATCTGTACATATGTGGGAAAGTGTAGACATTGGCTGTATGTAAGTATATCTTTCTCTTTTTTTTTAATATAGATCTACTTTATCTAAAAAAAAAAAAAAAAAAAAGAAAAGAAAAGGAAAAAAGTTTGGTTCGGAATAGCAAAGGGCAATAATCCAAGTTGAATACTGTAACAACAATATGCCCGTCATCCTTTCCCATATGTGATATGGTGTATATATTTTACTGCATGATTTGTATTTTGACTAAGGTAATTTTCAGATACATGTTGATAACTGTTGATGATAAAATATACTCTCACATTTTGATTACAGGTATTGTTACATGAATGTTGATGAACTGAAAAGGTCAATATTTTTTACTTTATTAATATATTATTTGTTTTTCTAGACCTAAATTCATGAACAAATATACCACTTCAGTAATGTACTTTCTATTTTTATTTTTATTTTGTTGTTGTTGTTGTGTATATATAAATGTATATGTGTTGTACTCATTATATATTCCATTTAGTGATACATGTATAAGTTAAGGAACCAAAGCTCACAACCGAGGTCCGTGCTGCTTGGTTCTTTGACTTATAGTTTAATTATTTATTAGATTCTGTGCATTCAATTAAAATCATTACAATCCACTTCCTGACAAGTATATATTCCATTTAATGATATAAGTTGATGAGCTGAGACTCATACCC
>MJUT01041121.1:177841-218048 GCA_002080005.1 Gigantidas platifrons | reverse complement strand
AGAAGTAGTGGCTGTGATCGTATCTTTCTTTAAGGGGCAGAAGTAGTAGCTGTGATCGTATCTTTCTTTAAGGGGCAGAAGTAGTGGCTGTGATCGTATCTTTCTTTAAGGGGAAGAAGTAGTGGCTGTGATCATCTTTCTTGAAGGGGAAGAAGTAGTAGCTGTGATCGTATCTTTCTTTAAGGGGCAGAAGTAGTGGCTGTGATCGTATCTTTCTTTAAGGGGCAGAAATAGTGGCTGTGATCGTATCTTTCTTTATGGGACAGAAATAGTGGCTGTGATCGTATCTTTCTTTATGGGACAGAAGTGGTGGCTGTGATCGTATCTTTCTTTAAGGGGAAGAAGTAGTGGCTGTGATCGTATCTTTCTTTAAAGGGAAGAAGTAGTGGCTGTGATTGTATTTTTCTTTAAGGGACAGAAGTAGTGGCTGTGATCGTATCTTTCTTTAAGGGACAGAAGTAGTGGCTGTGATCGTATGGTTATGAACAGAAAGTTTTAAGAGTGAGTGATTGTTGCTTAATGCCATGTGTACAATTTTCAGCTACATCAAAATTTAAACAGTGATGGCTTAGTGAATTCAAAGATTCTAAAAATATTTTTCTTCTATGTTCTCAGGGCCAGGATGGCTCAATGAGTTAGGAAGTTGGATTACCTAACAACTCATACAAGCCTATAACCAATATGGCATGGGTTAGCACCCAGCTTTGTAAATTACAAATAAGGGTGCACTCGACCCACAGCCGCAAGTGATAAAGTTTACCAGTTGCTTGCCCATGGTCGGTGGTTCTCTCCGGGTACTCCGGCTTCTTCCACCACTAAAACTTGATGCCATGGTATAGTTGAAATATTGCTGAAAGTGGTGTTAAACATAATAAATCAAATCAAATCAAATCTTTGTTCCCATGTTAAACTACAGTGGTGGCCATCTTGGATTTAGGATGTGCAAAAATACCAATTTGGTAATTAAGGGAATATCCAATGATGTAAAAACATCTTATATACATAAGCTACATCATGTACCATACAATAAATGTATAATAAAAGTTATATTTAAATTTTCTTTTTTTATGAAATAATTATGTACCCTGGACTGTACATACAGAAAATTAAACTCACTTTTATGTTTAAAAAAGTACAATTCATCAAAACAAATAACTGATTCAGAAGAAAACAAAACTTACCTTTTTTAAGATTTCATTCCAGTTATCACTTAAATAATTATATATATATAGCTTATAATAAAGTAAATTTACATTTTCCCATCAAACTAAATAAAGCAAGTCATAATTGTTTTTCCACATTAATAATACAACAAATATATATTTATCTGTACTTTCCGATCAGGAACAAAAGTTCTTACTAATATCCTGTCTTCCCTCATACATGTATGAAATTACAACCTTTTTTATAATGCAAGTACGTATCAATTTAACTAAATAATAAACAAATCAAGATCTAATGTAAAATTTTGTTCTTTTCTAAAAATAAAAATTTAAGTAAAATTTCTGAGAAATGTATGTGACTGAGAAATTTGAAAGTGAAAGAGGAAGAAATGAAGTTGACAGTACTAACATATACATGTACATTTTTTGTATATAAGGACCCTTCATAAGACTTTTTACATGCACTTTATAGATATATTTCCTGTTTACTGGAAGAGGCTGATAATGTTGTTAAATTCAACACTTGAATCAAAGAAATGACTAAGTGGTACATATAGTATCCACCACTATTAGACCTGGGGCTCTCAAAAATCTCCATCTATTGTCGCATTTAAAACATCACCACAAATTACAACACATAAAGCCTAAAAGGTCTAAACAATGTTTAACAATAGCTGCAGTCTAAATTTCTACAGTAAAATATGACTTTGTAAGGGATATTCCAGTAGAGTCCTATATGTTAACCTAAGTCATGTCGTGGTGGCTATCTTGGATTTTCAATCAGCATAATAAGTAATACACATTTTAAAGAGGACCATCTGGTCCAGTGATTCTCAAATGGTCCTATATTAAACTCTGTCCTTCTGCTACCGTCTTAAATTTCCCATCTACGTAAACAATACAAATTATGTATGGGAACATCTGATAATTATTGATATACTGTTTGGTTTCAATCAAGTTTGTAGTATTTTAGAAAATGTCTTTATTTGTTTTTCCATAGGGGTGTATGTTACACTATATCCTACTATGGCAACCATATTTGTTTGCCGATTTGAGTACAGGGCAGTGTACAGGTAAGATCAGGTAACTATCTACTATGGCAGCCATCTTTGATTGTCGATTGAAGTACAGAACATTGTACAGGTCAGATCAGGTAACTATCTACTATGACAGCCATCTTTGATTGCTGATTGGAGTACAGAACATTGTACAGGTCAGATCAGGTAACTAGCTACTATGGCAGCCATCTTTGATTGGAGTACAGAACATTGTACAGGTAAGATCAGGTAACTATCTACTATGACAGCCATCTTTGATTGCCGATTGGAGTACAGAACATTGTACAGGTCAGATCAGTTAACTATCTACTATGACAGCCATCTTTGATTGCTGATTGGAGTACAGAACATTGCACAGATCAGATCAGGTAACTATCTACTATGACAGCCATCTTTGATTGCCAATTGGAGTACAGAACATTGTACAGGTCAGATCAGGTAACTATCTACTATGGCAGCCATCTTTGATTGCCGATTGGAGTATAGAGCATTGTACAGGTAAGATCAGGTAAATATCTACTATGGCAGCCATCTTTGATAGCCGATTGGAGTACAGGGGGGCACTCTACAGGTAAAATCAGGAAACTATCAGTCAACATGTCAATGTAGGTCAATCTGTCAAAGGTAATTTTCACACCTGCAGTTGTTTAATTAACGAGTCTGTCAAGTCATTATATGGTCAAGTAGTTTGTAATAAACAGGAGATATACCAGTAATTAGGTTACAACTGCCAAATGCAGCTGTTCTACAGCAAATGTATAGCTCACAGATGGCAACAAATCTTCAATAAACAAGCTATTTCTCTTGTCTAATTTTGACAGTGACATCCAGTGATTGTGAAATTGATTACTGACAATATTGAGTGATTTTGAAATGTTTTTTTGAAGACTTCAATTGTCATATCAACAAGTTACATTCAATAAAATGATGACAGTCTTGTACTAGATCCACATGTTTTATTGGATCTTTATATTGCTAGCTCACTGAAACAACAGTGTGCGGGTAAACATGTAGCTCCACTCTGACACAATATCCTGAATCAGGAGCCAACAAATTTTACTCATTAAGGTTGCATGCTTAGCAGATAAGCAGCAAATACCAATTTTATAGTCTTTGGTTGGACCTGACAGGGTTTGAACCCACGACATACTAAACTCTAGGCGAGCACGTTAACCATTACATCACTGATGTAGTTCTCATCAATACAGCTTAATATCCATTATTATTCAACATTAAATATTTCACTAATGATATCTGACATAATATTGTAAAGACTGCTTTATAGAACAATAGCCAAAATGGCATATTACCTGGGTATCTTGATAATATTACCTTACCTTATACCAGTTTAACTATCACATGGTTGTTTAGAACCAATGACATTCAATATAATAAGGAACTGACCAATGAAACACCAGACCATAGATAGTTACCTGGAAACACTACTACTTGAAGTGCATATATATCTGGGAGTTCACCAATGTCAGTGGTGTAATAGGCTTGTGTTCACTTAGCAACCCACCTCTTTATTGGATATGTACTGATTACATAATACAGTATATAATATACTTACCAGTATTTTTAGAATCTCCTAATACAGTCCAATATTCTGGTATTTGTACTTCTAAATGACAAAGAGCATTGTAAAGTCTGTCATCCAGGGTATCCAACACTTCATTGGAGAGGTCAAAGTTGTCTGACCTTATCAGTTCAAGGTCATCTAAAGCATGATTATTATAAACACTGTTAATGAGAAACCAGGCTAAGAAATGGGTACTATCATTGTAAAACTGAAATGATGTAGTTGCTAGGATACAAAGTTCGTTCTCATGGTAACCACAGAAATTCAACTGAAGACGTTCCTCAAAATCATGCTCTGAAAACAAAAACAAAAGATTCAGAAATTCGAAATTCATCAAAAATTATCTTTTTAGAAAAATGAGTGTTATATATATGTAAGACTCAGATCGACGTCCACCTCTAATTGACGTCCAATCCTCAAATCGATGTCCAATTCTCAAATATATATGGCCGTTTTTCACCTTCTCAAATCGACGTATACTTCAAATAACGTCACACCCGCTAGGACATGGTTTTGAAACAATGCTGGAGAAGGGACAGTACCAGATTCAGAGTATATTGTACATTCTACTTTAGCGGACACAACCCCTAATCCTAACTTAACCTTAACCTTAACCCTATATGTATAATGTAGATGTATGTGTATAGGAAGGTGACAGACAGGTTTTAAATGAACCATAATACATTCATGACCATGCAGTATTTCTGATATTCATGTTTATACAATGATATATTGATGTGAAAGGAAAAACATAATTCTATCATAATAAAATATAGTTTTTTATTCATTAAACTAAAACATCAATGTCTTACCTTAAAAAAAAAAACAATATTACAATGTCATATATACATAATAAATTGATATTTTTAGGGAGCAATGAGGCATTTATCTCCCTTTCTATATATAATATAATTAACCATGAGAATAATAGATGAGAGCCATGAGAAGTTAATGAGTTATTTATAACTTTGTGACCTTTCCCATCTTTGTCATCATTCATTATAGATGTTAACATCCTATTATTATCTTGTTATGATTATTTACACCTGAAATACCTTTCATACCTACACTAATTACTTATGTATATTTGTATGATAGTTATATGTAGTGACATCGTTACATTAACATTACAATGTATGTATTTTTCTCATCATTATAAATTCACAAGGTAAATGAAAAAAAGAGATAGATATATGGTATTTTACATTTGGACATGCCACTTTTATTGTTATTCATCATACCACAGTCACCAAAAAGTCTTTAATAACCAGCATAATTTACACTTTAATATATAAAAGTAACCCAAAGCCTGTCCATGAGCGAGCAGCACTATTTTTTTCTCGTCAATAAACTTTGGACATTCTTATTTATTTCAATAATATAAATCGGCCTATAGAATTATTATATAACCAATACAGGGCTACCAACAAATTACAATACATCAGTGATCTAATATTACAAATACTGACATCAATGTGCCCATCATTTTATCTGGTTAAATTAAATGATTTTTGGTGTTTTAACGCCACTTTCAGCAATATTTCAGCTATTTCATGACGATCAGTTTTAGTGGTGGAAGAAGCCGGAGTACCCAGAGAGAACCACCGACCATGGGCAAGCAACTGGTAAACTTTATCACTTGCGGCTGCGAGTCGAGTGACTGACCCTTTTTTGTAATTTACAAAGCCGGGCGCGAACCCATGCCATATTGGTGATAGGCTTGTATGAGTTTTTAGGTAATCTACCTAACTCATTGAGCCACCCGGGCCCTGGATAAATTAAAGCAATCTATGACTTCCTAATAAACTGTGAGCTGTTCATTAGTATTATTCATTAAAACTTATTATGATTGACCTGAGTACTTTAGTCTGATCCCTTCAAGTTAGATTGATCTAACAAGCTTGATGTCAACCCTAAAGTAGCTCATTTATACTCAGTTTAGTATAATTGGTTCAGTTCTGTTTATGATTTACCAGGGTGGACATTTGACAAATTTGGTGTGAACAGCTGAGTCAATAAATTAAAGATTTAAAATATACATTGGTTTATGGTGTTTAATGTCACTTTCAACAAGATTTCAGTTATATCGTGGCGGTCAGTTTTATTAGTGTGGGAAAACACAGTATCCAGAGAAAACCATCGACCTGTAGCAAGTCACTGACAAATTTTATCACATAACATTGTATCAAGTACACCTCGCCATGAGTGGGATTGCACAGGTAGTTGTAAATCCAACTACCATACGATCACGACCATGACAGCCCTCATATACATTGGAAATGTATACAAATCATGGGTATATAGTGAACAATAACCTATGAATATGTAAATCTTATTAAACATGAATCAGTCATGAATGATCTATACATATAAATATAAACATAGCTCTGGACTGCCAGTAATAAATATTTTCCAGGGGCTGTACTGGTCGTGATCATATAGTTGTTGGATTTATCATATACATGTGTACTTGTAGATGATAGAGCTAAAATTTTACCCTGTAGAGTTTTGTTTAGAATAACAAGATGAGTCATGTTTATCTCGCCCAGTTTCACAAGTATGGTCCAAGCTGGCTGATAAAGCATGTTTATTAACTGCTTCTGGCATGTTATTACATACCTTTCCATCAATGTTCGCAAGTTCAATTCGTGAATGTCAGGAAAACGGTGTTTACAGACAGCGGATTCAACTGTTTTATGAAATATTTGCACAGAAAATTATTAACTACCAATTTCTCTTTTATGATATTGAAAGTGCTTAAAAAAACGTGCATTTATTGGATTTGTATATTAAAACAATAATTTTCTTGTTCTATAACTACACGTGTATATACATGTATTTAATTCTAGCCAAAAAGACTAAACAGTTTGGTACAAATCAGTTATTTCCTCTGTTGAAGTATATGATAAACATATCATAACATGTCATTTTTCATATCATACCCTTTATCAGCCCTTGTTCATATTTCATACCTTGAGCCTATCGGCTCTCTGGGTGATAAGATGACCTCAGGCTGATAAAGGGTATGATATGAAAAATGCCATGTAATAATCTATATTTATAACTTACTATGCAATCAGTGCCTATCACCCCTAATGTTGTGAGTTTGTATGCCGCTCAGGCAAGGTGTACTTGATACAACCTTATGTGATAAAGTTTGTCAGTGGTTTTCTCCCGTCCATCAATAAAACTGACCACCACGATATAACTGAAATATTGTTGAAAGTGGAGTTAAACACCATAACCCTAACCCTAAATATTCTCCAGAAAAGTTCCTCAAATAATTACCCATATCTAATTTATTTAACTCAATAAAACACTAATTCATCTATGACCCTAATGTACTTTTAGTAGTTATAAGCTAAGTAAAGCCTTTATTTATCTTTCTCAACTGCATGGTTTATTACATATTACAATAACAGCACCATGTATCTATACAGTACTTAATAAAAGTACATGTGTTCTTATAATTGACTTACAGCAGCTTCATCAAGACATCCTTTACATAATTACACTAAATGAATTCTTACTAATTAATAAACGCTCAACTGTTATTAAATAAATAATTTCACTCATTGGTTAACATACCTTTGTATTATCAATGAAGATTATGTTTTACAGATATGTATTCCGAATAAACAAAATTCCAAAATACTTATATTCTCATTATGAGGAAAGTTCTAAGAAAAGTCTCTACCACAGTCAGCCCTAATAGTGTCGATCAGTGATTGAAAATGTAGGAGGTCAACCAAGGTCAACAATGATATAAATGACCATGATTGACATTATGTATTTCAGATCACCTCTATGTTTGTTATCAGCTATATAAAAAGAAGAAATAAAGCCAAGGTTTGTGTGTTAAGTAGTTCCTCATATCAAATGTCTTTTGATGTAATTAAATAAACAGCTAACTTGTATGTCAGACTTAAAACTTCTAATTTAAACTATGTTATCAATATATCGTTTGTATTTGGCAATATTATCTGAATTTCTTATATTTAATGTTATATTTGTCACAGTGGTGTATTTGTCTTAAATTTTTTAAATTGTGTTTTTAGTATTTTTATAATTTGGTATAAATAGAGTAGACATTTTAGTTTAGGAGGTGAGTGTTTGGGAATCATTTGAAAGGTATTCCTACACATATTAGTTCTTAACCCATTCTTACATTTGATGTACTCTTATAATACTGATATCAAATAGGCTGAAATCATTTGTCAATTGTTGTAATAATTTTGGTATGGTGGTTGGTATGATATCTCTATATTTCCCTAAAGCAACAATGTATGATACTGAATACTAATACCATTACACAGATTGTTTGTTTGATGGTGTTTAATGCCACTTTCAACAATATTTCAGTTATATTGTGGCAGTCAGTTTTATTGGTGGAGGAAACCGGAGGACCTGGAGAAAACCACTGACCTGTCGCAAGTCACTGACAAACTTTACCACATAATGTTGTACATCTCGCCTAGATCAAGATTCGAACTCACAACATCAGTGATGATTGGCACTGATTGCATAGGTAGTTGAATTTACAACTACCTTACTATCATGGCCATGATGGCCCCCTGTTACATAGAGGTAAGTGAAACTCTATAAAAAAAAATTAAATTATTACAGGATAATGAGGAATTTAAAAAAAACACGTTCATTTTCATTTCTTTTTTAACTTTGAGCTCAATGTATAATTCAATTTTAACACATAAATATTAAACATTAAATATTAAATATACACTCCGACAAAAGTTAAGCACCACCCTATATTTTTATCGATATATTTTCTTACATCAATACTGTTAAAACAATAAAATAGATATCACCATTTTTCTTACACTTCTTAAAAGACTACACCAAGGGCTCTAAAATTACCAATCTACGAAGTATTTATCATCCTGAAAGACGTGACTATGACGTGGCAAAAATGGGGTTCAAAACAGGCGCTGGAAAAACGTAAAACCAGTTTGTCTTTGGTGGAAGTTTTTAACATTGCATTAAAATGCAGAGTCTTCAGATTTTAAGAACTTTTAAATGCATCTATTGTGCATATGTGTAAGGCATAAAAATCAATAACGAGTATATCCATCGCGTTTATTGTGAAGTTCTGTAACACGCCTCGTCATGCTTCGCCCAAGACGCCTAAGCCGTTCTTGGGGGAACTGTTGCCACTCCTGTAAGATAGCAGTTCTTAATTTGTCAATATTTTGACATTTTGGATTGCGTTGGTTAATTTTTCGGCCAATAAAGTCCCATACATGCTCTATAGGGTTCATGTCTGACGACATCGCAGGCCATGGAATTGTCTGAGCAGCCTCTTGCTGTAAATAATGTTGTACAATTCGGGATCAATGTGGCCTAGCGTTGTCGTCCATGAACATTGGCCTGTCAGCCAACGCATGATTGTCGAAATGGGGGACTACGTGTGGAGCGAGCACATTGTCACGGTATTTTTGGCCTGTCAGATTACCATCAAGAACGTACAAGTCCAACTTACAGTCAAAGGAAAAACAACCCCAGACAGTTACACCCCCACCCCCAAAAGCAGTTGTGCCCAAAATGTGGTTGTCCTGAAATGAAGTGTTTCGTTGGTGCCAAACCCTTGCACGACCGTCGGTAGGGCGTAACAAAAAACTACTTTCATCAGACCAGTGGACCCGTCTCCATGTGCGAATAGAGTCAAATCGAGCATGGCGATGACGTAATGTCAACTGTGAACGTTTTATGGGTCGTCGCGCTCGCATTCCCTGATGGTGGAGGCGTCTGATTACAGTGTGTGTGCTAATGTGGCCTCCAAACGCTAAATTACCACGAAGTGCACCAGCTGTACTGAACGGCCGTTGCCGCGCCTGTCTGGATATGAGCCGGTCCTCTCTCAGCGTCGTTTTGCGAGGTCTACCTGCACAATAATCTGTTTCACAGGTAAGTAAGTATGTGTGTACAGGTAACGAAAACAGCCAACCGATTTGAAATAAGTTCATTATTAGAAAAGATATTATTGAAACAAGTCAGGTGGTGCTTAACTTTTGTCGGACAGTATATATTGAAATAGAGATAAGAATTTCTCACAGAAAAAAATATATGTAAAATGTGTGAGTACTGGCAGTTTTTCATAAAGGATTATTTAATTACTGTAAAATATCATGATTTGACATGAAACACATAAATAAATAAATTTGGTGTTTTTTTTCTCATTTTGTAATCCTGATAAAGTTTATATAACATTTATCATATTGCCTTTTTGTTTTGACGGTTCTAATTCAGAAATTTTATTATGAAACACCCAACATATTTGAAATTTGCGCTGTAAATAATTAACTACAACCAATCGTTCTTATATCATTGTCATCATAAACATATAAGATTTTTTTTTTTTTTTTTTAGAAAATCACCCACAACTTCAATCTAAAATGATATTATTGTTTTTTCTTAATTGTCTTTATAAAAAAGTTATTTATATTGTTCTTGTTTAGAAACCAAAAAAATAATAAAACCAAGAATCATACTCCGAAATTGTCCAATCAGAACAAAGTATTGATACAGTGTGGTCATTGGCTACTTTTTACAAGTATAAACTCATGCTTTAAACTTATATTTCAGAAATGCCTGGATTCAAACTGTCAACTTTAGTGGTAATAGGCACTTAAATGTAAATCTAACTAAAATATGATTCCGGCCATGATAAAAAATTAAAAACATACAGAATATTTACAATTTATTATTGTGGTACAATATGTACTTGTACCATAATCTGCCTCTTATAAGGTTGATTTGATTTGATTTATTGTGTTTAATGCCACTTTCAACAATATTTCAGCTATGGTGAAAGAAGCCTGCGTACCTGGAGAGAACCACCGACCATGGGCAAGTAACTGGTAAACTTTATCACTTGCGGCTGCGAGTCGAGTGCACCCTTTTTGTAATTTACAAAGCCGGGCGCGAACCCACGCCATATTGGTGATAGGCTTGTATGAGTTATTAGATCCAGCGACCTAACTCATTGAGCCACCAGGTATAAGGTATACCCTTCTGCAACCCAAAAAGTTGCATTATAAGGAGCTTGTCTCTCTTGAGGAAAACCTATTTACCAGTATTTCATTATCTCAGTCTGAGTCTTAGGTGGGGTGGCTTTTGATGGGAGTGTATTACACATTTCCTAATATAATTCTGAGAGCCAGATGTACATCGCATTTCACTGCAATTTTTTACAATATATAAAACAATCATTAGATTGGCTATAAGCCCAGGGTAAAATATTTAATAAAGTTCAACTATTTCATGTATAATATACACAGACATTGTTTGTGAATTGTTCATTGTTAAAAGTTTACATGATCTCAGTTTAATAGGTACAGAAATATTGTCTATAATCAACAAGTATTTTATAGTGCAAGAACATTAAACATAAACAGCCACTAGCTTATTTATAAAGAAACTCTTTATTAGGAAGAAAAAGTCGAAAATACCAAAGGTACAATCAAAAGTTGTAAATCCAGAATGATACACAGGCCAAAAGAAAATGGACAAAAAAGGACAAAAAATTAAGAATTAAATGCATTTTTTTGTAGTTTTATTGGTGCGTAAAAGTGTGGACTGAAGCACAAAAAATGTGCCTCGGCCCACGCTTTTATATGCCTATAAAAGTACAAAAAATGCATTCAATTCTTATAATTACATTTAAATAACACCAAAATTTAATATACCGGTAGTTGAATTTTTTCGTTGTGAATTTTATTTGTGTTAGATCATTTACTGTTGGAAATTACTACGCCATTGATTGTTTACATCTGACGTCGTCATGGAGGCACGTGCAAGAGTTTTATTGATCTACAAAACAGTACACAGAAAAATAAAGATTGAGTAACATGAACCCCAGTAAAAACCAGGAGTGAACGCAGGTGCTCCAGAATGGAAAGTAATTCCTGCTTCACTAGTGACATCGAGTTACTGTTAAACGAACATCATGAGAAATGAAAATGGTGTGTGTGTTGGACACCAGTATACATTTACAAATAAATACCAATAAAAAATGAACCCCTTTATCATTAATTAAATTGCTAACCCCAAAAACATCACCAATCCATAATCAATTTAACAAGCATTCTGAGAGTATTGCATGGCAATACATAGTCCCCTACCGGCTGAGTAATACGAGAATAGAATGCTTAACTTCCTTCCAAATTTGGTATAAACTAAATATAAATACCCCTAAGTCCAAATATATCCTGGTGCACTTACACTAAAAACTGAACTAAAAACTGTGTCTTTGAGACACGAGATGCACTGATCCTTATTCAAACTGACCTAAATGCAAAACAAAGACTGACGGACAGACGGACAGAGTGCAAACCTAAAGTCTACTTCGACTTCGTCGGTAGGGGACTAAAAATCATTCGACCAGAACAAAATTCAAACTTAAACTGTAACTCATCTAGATATATAGTCACGTACCAAATATCAAGTCAATATATCAAAGGATGTCCAAAAAAAGTCTGGAAAACTTAAAATTTGAACAAAAAATACAAGTTCAAGGGCCATAACTCAGCCAAAAATCATTCGACCGGAACGAAATTCGAACTTAAACGGTAACTCATCTAGATATAGCCACATACTAAATATGAAGTCAATATATCAAAGGACGTAAAAAAAAAGTCTGGAAAACTTAAAATTTGAACAAAAAATACAAGTGCAAGGGCCATAACTCAGCCAAAAATCATTCGATCGGAACAAAATTCGAACTTGATCTGTAACTTGTCATGGTTAAGCTATATACCAAATATCAAATCAATATCTGCAAGCACGACGAAAAAAAGTGTGGAAAACTGATCTGCCGGACGACGGACAGACAGACGGACGGAGTGCAAACCTAAAGTCCCCTTCGACTTCGTCGGTAGTGGACTAATAAGTATGTAAACAAAATCTGCAAAAAAAATATTTTTTTTAAACATAACCATTCAATGTCCTTGATCAAGTTACCATTCTATAGTCAGGGAAGTACAGAATTTCATTATTAGGTACATGTATCAAAATATGTCTTCAAATCTTTTGATAGATTAAGAAAACCATATCATACAGGGCTCTGACTATAATATTATTGACATAAAAATACATGCATGTTTGATTACATTGCATTTGCCTTATACATTTCTTTAGGAGAAGATTAATACATTCTTACATGAGTTCATATTGAAGATCACAGATATTCCGTCTTTTCCCAAGTGGAGCTCAGCTAATTAACAAAGGTACTAGACATAGAATTTCTTACATAAATGGCAGATATTCCGATCTGCAATTGTTGTAAGAAAGTAAAAACCTATTTCCTCCCCCAAGATATCATGATAAAACTCCACATACCGAACGGTTAAAAGCAAAAATTGCTGTTCTTTGGAATTATTTCAACTGTGAGGTCCAATAAATCAGTATGTTTGATTGTACATTTACTAGTGTAAGACAGCTTCATGTAACCCTGTCATCTACAGACTGTTTCTAATGACCATTATCAATTACTTACAATCAAGTATGGCCTACAAAATGTCTACAGCCTTTATCAATTACTTACAATCAAGTATGGTCTACATAATGTCTACAGCCTTTATCAATTACTTACAATCAAGTATGGCCTACAAAATGTCTACAGCCTTTATCAATTACTTACAATCAAGTATGGTCTACATAATGTCTACAGCCTTTATCAATTATTTACAATCAAGTATGGCCTACAAAATGTCTACAGCCTTTATCAATAACTTACAATCAAGTATGGTCTACATAATGTCTACGTCCTTTATCAATTATTTTCAATCAAGTATGGCCTACAAAATGTCTACAGCCTTTATCAATAACTTACAATCAAGTATGGTCTACATAATTTCTACGTCCTTTATCAATTACTTACAATCAAGTATGGCCTACAAAATGTCTACAGCCTTTATCAATAACTTACAATCAAGTATGGTCTACATAATGTCTACGTCCTTTATCAATTACTTACAATCAAGTATGGCCTACAAAATGTCTACGACCGTTATCAATTAATTACAATAACTTCATGTATATTACAATAAGCATTACCGTCTTGCTATTACAAGAGGAATTAAAAGACCTTGGACAACACAATGTCAATAAAATTTTATCTTGATCCATTAATTCCCTAAACTGTTTCTACAAAAATTATGGACGTCCAAATGGATGCACTTAGAGAGATTTTTCCTCGAGACTAAATATTCCTTCTTGACAGGGGAAAAAATCAATGTCCACAACATAAAATACAAAACTCCTTATTAGTTGTAATCAACAAGGGAAATTACAATTTCCAATATTGGTTTGCACTCATAAAACAAACAAGACAATTTCCATTTCAAGGTCGGCCCAATTTTATTTCAACTTTAATTAATGAAGATTGGAATTTGCAGAATCAATATAAAACAATAACTTTCAGAGAAAACAGCATAAATTTAACAACAAAGAAGTTATTAGGAATGCCACATGCAATCTGTAACTTAATAACAACAATAGTTAAGTGGCAAACAAATAATCGTACTCCTCATTTAATTACTTTAGAGTCTGTTCAAAAAAACATGCTTTAGTAACTGAGAAATAGGTATATGTGTATTGTAAAGAAGGATAGACTAGCATGATTAAATCAATGCTTTCCAAAGAGATGTTTTCTCAATAAAAATGTATGGGGAATTCCCTACAGAAGGCTATGGTCATGGTAACAGTTTTGTTGTATTTTAGTCATTTACATGTACATCAAACAGACCAATATGAACACCTCTACTACTAAAACAGGTCATGTCATTGAACGAAATGTTTGGTCATAATTACAAAAATAATGACACAAATTAATCTGTGTTTCTCTTTCATACATGAAGATTACAGTGAATCATCAATATATTTCACACTCTGTCACAATAATGATGCCAATTACACCTATATATAGTCTACATATATAGGTCAATATATACTGGGTCACCAGTGAAAGGCAAAAATTGTCTGATACAGTAAAACCTTCTTTAGTGACCACCTCTATTAAGTTATAGTAAAACCTGCTTTAGTGACCACCTCTATTAAGTTACAGTCAAACCTGATTTAGTGACCACCTCTATTAAGTTACAGTCCAACCTGCTTTAGTGACCACCTCTATTAAGTTACAGTCAAACCTGCTTTAGTGACCACCTCTATTAAGTAATAACTTATATTATACAACTTTATTTTAATATCCCTTCACAGAGCATTTTATATTAATTAAACCTGTATTTAGAAACCATCTGTCTTATGTGAGCCCTTTTCTTAAAGTTGCCTAGGAATCTCACATAAGACATGTTTAACTGTATGTGTTGTACACAATCTACAGAAAGTTCACAAAAGTATTCACATGCTTCTAAATTTCCTGTTACTGGTATATTTCATATTTAACCCAAAAAAATTTCAAAAAACATCCTAATTTGTCCACAAAAGTACTATCATTGTACATTTGTTGTACATGTATTGTGTTTTTGACAAAATTACTTCTCAGTTCTTCATTCTCATACAATTATTATATTGAAATAAAAGATAAAACTACATTTTTATTGATAGCAAAATTATAATAGTCAGACAAGAATTAAGTAATGGATAGCATTAATTAAACTAGAGGCTCAAAGAAGCCTGTAACTCTTATCTAGTAAATAGATTTATGAAACATATACATATAATCTTATCACAGCAGATGTTAAATTCTGATCCTCCAGGACTTGAACCCATTCACCCATGGGGAATTCACTGGTATAAAATTGAATCTGTATATCACAAAGCTCCTCTATCAAGCAAAATACAATTTCCGTTGTTTTTCTAAAGAAGATTCCCACCCAATTGCAGCCTACTTTTTAACTTTGGACCCCAATGTTTTAAAACCAGACCCAAGGGTTATGGTGTTTAATGCCGCTTTCAACAATATTTCAGTTATTTCCTGACATACCAGGGCCCAAAATTTCTGCAAACTTCAATATATATCCACAATGATGCATCCACTTTTCAATTTTTCTCTATTGCAATCTATTTTAATCTTAGGACACATGGGCTTGGACCCTTTTTTCATTCATTATATAATGGTGAAAAATTCCACCAATATCTACTACTTCTGGTTCTTGAGAAGAACATTATATATTTACTTGAATTCCCTCCTTTTTAGACCCATAATAGCCCCTCCCCCATGGAGAATCAATTTTATTTGAACATATCAGAATCTCTTATTCCAAAGAAATCTAACAGTGTTTCCAAGTACAACACTTTACCTAAAAAATATTGAACAAGGTAGGAATACTGTGCAAAGGGAGATAACTCAAACTAAAGAAAATTTACAATGTACGAACATTTTAGAAAAGATTCACAAAAGCAAGTCCACCAATAGATTTAACTACTATCAAATAAGATATCAAAATGATGACAGTATTTGTCAACAGAATGTCAATATTCCTAAAAAAAATTATAACATACATATCAGACTGAGTGAAAATTATAAAATGAAAATAAAATCTGATTGGGAAACACATAAAGGGATTGCTTGTGTACAGTAAATAATTGAAAACAATCACATGAGTGACTAATTTTGTTGTCCAAAATGAATAACCAAATTAAATGTGTGGTTATTCTAATGTTGTAGCTATTCATTCAAGCTACACACTGATGCATGGATACTAAAAATAATAATACGTTTTCAATTGTTACCAAACAACAAAGTGGTCATAAAACTATTTTATTTACTAAAAGAACACATTTATTATGTATGAATACACCTCCCTCAATAATACATGAATATGTCATTCTACATCTAACTTGATCTCCCCCAATAATACATGAATATGTCATTCTACATCTAATTTGATCTTAAATGCGTTTCTGACTGATCATAGTTCTTGACCTCGTATGATTGAAAAGAAACTTGACATTTTCTAATAGATATTAGTACCTTTTTAATAAGATATGATATGGAGTGAGTAATTGATTGTTGATTAACACCAACTATAGTATATCATGGTGAGAACAAGTTAATTTTCAATGAGACGAAGGTGAGGTCCACTTTGTAATAGACCAATATGCTTAGTTGGATTTTTATAGTGCTAGCTCACTGAAACAACAGTCTGCTGATAGACATGTAACCCCACTTGGGACACATTATCCTGATTCCAAGCCAACCTGTATTTGGTCTTTCTCCTTAATGCTGCATGCAGATAAGCAACAAATACCAATTTTATAGTCTTTGGTTTGACCTGATCAAGGCTCGAACCCACAATCTACTGCACATGAGACAAGCACGCTAATCATTACACCACCGATGAACCCACAATCTACTGCGCATGAGACGAGCACGCTAATCATTACACCACCGATGAACCCACAATCTACTGTGCATGAGACGAGCACGCTAATCATTACACCACCGATGAACCCACAATCTACTGCCCATGAGACGAGCACACTAATCATTACACCACCGATGAACCCACAATCTACTGCACATGAGACGAGCACGCTAATCATTACACCACCGATGAACCCACAATCTACTGCGCATGAGACGAGCACGCTAATCATTACACCACCGATGAACCCACGATCTACTGCACATGAGACGAGCACGCTAATCATTACACCACCGATGAACCCATGATCTACTGCGCATGAGACGAGCACGCTAATCATTACACCACCGATGCCGTTCATATGGTTATTAGAAAGAGAAAGATCTATATAAATGCTCAAATAACAGACAAGTGTGATATACAACTAGACAAGTTAATTTTTCTATGGGTCACTGATATCTCCTGGGCAATTGAGCTATTTTTTTTCACAAGATAAACATTAAATGTATTATAAACCTTACCTGGTATAAGAGATTGAACTTTGCCCTGATGATAATGCCCTGAAGTAATACGTCGTTGATTAGAACCCTCAAAAACTAAATATAGAGGAGGGCTGATATTAGCATCTTCTGGAATGTCTATGGTTATAATGCTACCACCCTGTAAAAGATCAAAATCAAGGTTAATTAAAACAAGGTCATCAGCTCCTACACTAACACCTATACTCTTGTAAAGCCTCTAATACAGTTCACCATTCTGTTACTACTAACCTATCGTGGGTGTGGCCGTCTAATGATTGATCATCTATTATCATTATTATCCCTTCATATTATCAAACAAAGGTCTGTGATCAATGTAAAAACAGTATAAAGATATCAAATCCTGGGGATAATCACAAGCTGGATAAAGATTGACAAGATATCAAAGCCTGGGGGTCACAAGCTGGATAAAGATTGACAAGATAGCAAAGCCTGGGGGTCACAAGCTGGATAAAGATTGACAAGATATCAAAGCCTGGGGGTCACAAGCTGGATAAAGATTGACAAGATATCAAAGCCTGGGGATAATCACAAGCTGGATAAAGATTGACAAGATATCAAAGCCTGGGGGTCACAAGCTGGATAAAGATTGACAAGATATCAAAGCCTGGGGGTCACAAGCTGGATAAAGATTGACAATGCAATGGCTGGAACCAAATGGAACAGAAAGATATACAACATCCACAAAACACTGCACAGAAAACAAAAGACAAAGAAACATGAACCTCCCTAAAAAATTGTTACATTTCCTGCTTTACTAGTAACACCCATCATGTAACTCATGTTAAAAATCTGGTGATAAGTCATAAACGAGGAAAGGACAGGATGTGATGTGTACAAAGCTTATGCAATGTGTGTATACCTTAAGACTTAAGTGAGAGAGTTACGTCTTTACTGAAATCAATACATACCCATTACATATATAGTGTGGTGGTACAAGACTATGTATCAGGTCGAGCCTGTTGTGTGAACCAGTATCACTACGAGTCGCGATAGCGACAAGTTGTGATGCGGTTAGTTCACGCAACAGGCAAGACCTGATACATAGTCTTGTACCAACACACTATTTATGTAATAAGTTTATCTAACATTTCAATCAAAACAAATTTTAAACAAATAACAAGGATCGAATTAATATTTACAACCCTTTTTACAATACTCGCAGAAAGACTACTTTCTGTGAATGACATCACGTTATTTGTTGCCGTTCTTTCAACAATGTCGAATTACTGTTCAATCACTTTCAGTGTCACTGTACAATCCGACAAAGCTTTTAAAAAAGAAATGTGTACCTTACAGTTGCCGGAAATATTGATACTATGTCTTTACGTTGCCTACATTGAGGTGTTTTTTGCCGGATTCCAATGATCTGACGTCATGACAAAGGAGTTCGGCAGAGAACGTCTCATGCAACGTCGCGCCATTCTTTTATCACCACAGTGTGGTGCTACAACATCTTGTATCAGGCACCTTGTATCAGACAGGTTACTTTCGTTAATTTCAAAGGAAAACGTACATAATGTTATATAAATCACTATATCACACTAAATTCCATCACTTCAATCATTAGTTCTCAATACAGGTATATAATATTTAGTAGTCAGAAATATATATATACTGCTGCAGCTGTTACATGTACATGTAGTGTACTGAGTACATCTATAATTGTACTATTACAGGAAAGGAAACATGGACAAATATGACAAGTATTAATATATATATAGGTCTAATTATAATAATAGTAATATATAGAATGGAAAAATTAATGTGACCAGCGTTGGCAGGTATTACCAAATAGAGCCTTAGAGGTGACCTCCAAAACATGTTTGACCTGTGTACAAATATATCTGCAGAAATGGACAGAAGCTTATTATAAAAATAATATGACTTTATTTGTATATGTCAGCTTCAAAGTTCAACACAGACCATATGATTTTATATTCCTACCTGTGTAGGTATCATATATATACATGTATTCAGTACTTATTATTTAAGTATTGAATGTCTGATAAAGATGGAAACCTGAGACCTGTATCACATACCTGACAGTCAAAGACTTTAGCAGTGGTCTGGTAGCCCACGGTCAGTGTCACATACCTGACAGTCAACGACTTTAGCAGTGGTCTGGTAGCCCACGGTCAGTGTCACATACCTGACAGTCAACGACTTTAGCAGTGGTCTGGTAGCCCATGGTCAGTGTCACATACCTGACAGTCAACGACTTTAGCAGTGGTCTGGTAGCCCACGGTCAGTGAAAATTGACTTTTGCCAAAAAAAATTCCATAGAGTCTATTTAAATATTCTAATTTTGAACTTTTCGGGCCAGTAAATTCGAAAGTCTAATTTTGAAGACTGATACCATGCATTGCATATCTTTTATATATATACCCTGTACCCCATACCTATACCCTGTGCCGTAGACCTTTTAGAACATCTCTAAAGTAAGTTGATGGAACCTATCTGTTGTCTTCTACTTATATACATTGTATATGCATGTATATATATATAACTCTTCAGCAGACAACAGTGACATCCACAACAGTGAAATGAGTGATTATAGCTAAATACCAAATGAGCAAATTTTTAGCTGTATTATGGCAAGAACAAGTTACAATTGGATGAGATGATGGTGACTTTGTACTTGAGCAACATGCCTAGTTGGATTTTTTAAAGTGCTAGCTCACTGAAACAACAGTTCACACACAGGTAGACATGTTGCTCCACTCTGACATATTATTCTGATTCTGAGCCATGCAGTCTTTGCTCTTACTCCTTAGTGGGGGCAGTCATGGTCGTGATCATATATGGTAGTTGGATTTACAGCAACCTGTACATGTGCAATCAGTGCCTATCACCACTAATGTTATGAGTTCAAGCCACACTCATGGCGAGGTGTACTTGATACCACCATATGTGATCAAGTTTGTCAGCGACTTCCAGCAGGTCGGTAGTTTTCTACAGGTACTCCACCAATAAAAATGACCGCCATGATATAACTGAAATATTGTTGAAAGTGGCGATAACACCATACTAACCCTATTCCTTAGTGCTACGTACTTAGTGGAGAAGCAAAATACCAATTTAATAGTCTTGTTTTCACCCGACTGGAGCTTGAACCCACCATTTACCATACTCAAGGCAACAACGCTTTTTCACACATCACATTTGCTTTGATCGAATCTCATGAAATTTCCATAACAATGCATGGCAACAAAATGTAGATAACAAATTTAGAGTGGACAAAGTGTTTCTGGAATAAGTACACTCAAAGCCAAAATATTTGAAAGCGAAAGCATTTAAGTCTTTTGGAGCAAGACAACTAAAGGCTCCAGGGGTGTGGAAATATTGAAATGTTCTACTTGTCCCCGGGCAAGTCATCTGAAAAAAGTTACTTGTCCGGACAAAATCCTACATGTCCTGTTTTTGTACAAACATTTGATACTTATAAACACAGTTGCTAAATTGAACTTGTTTATATCGTCTATTACATCATTGCGTCAAATTTGAAATATAGTTTTAATAAAGTTAACACAAACATCCCTGCCTAAGTGATCACTGCCCAAATGAAGGCCATTTTAAATTTGGATTTCAAATAGGAATATGCAGTCAGAGAATAGCTGGTTGTTTTTAGATACAGAATAAGCTGTGTTGAAAAAAAATCCCATATCAATGAAGTTCATTTTGATTAACTTTGACAATGGATTTATCAATCAAAACAGTCATGTAGTAGTATTTAGTTTTAGTGGTGTCTTCATACTTTGCAGATGACTGGTGGGAATAGGTATCCATTCTGTCCACGATTTTGCCAAAAAACATTAATGATTTGTCAGCAAAATCAGAGTATATTCTGCAGGTATTTCAATATGAGACACCATCAGAATCCAGCAGTAAACATGAGAAATCGGCTAGCCACTTGGGTGTTTTTCCTCACATTTTGTGTCCTTTTCCGCTAGAGTTTTGCATTTAACTTTCTCGTGATGTTCATTGTGGCCAGAATTATTCCCAGTCTTTTTTTTTTTATTATCAAATATTTGTCCATTACGACTGCAACCCGATTTGTATTATACGTTCACGGATGTAAGGCCCTGTTTGCTTATGAAAAGCTATGGACAAGCAAGGAAACGTCACATTCAGAACTTAGAACTTGTACAATTCTGGTTATTTTTAGCTGCTTTCGGAATACTAACGTGATCGTTTCCAATAAATAAAAAACCAAACATTTATCTATATAACCGTCAATATTTACGATATAATAGCATTTGAGGAATTGTCTTCCCAGAGTATCTTAATTAGAAATTATTTTTATTTGTTGATTTTTACTTGTCCCCGGACAAGCTAGCCAGGAAAATCTACTTGTTCGGCAGGTTCTATGTACGAGTCGGGCATGGCAATTCCACACCCCTGGGCTCTAAACAGGCTATGGCAAAACCTGTATCACATACTGTATCAACATATATACAAGAAACCAATATCAGCAAGAAGGCAGAGGTCAGAAGGTTGATCTTGGTTGAGGGTTGATATTAGTATTAAATTAAATCACTGCAGAATCTATCTCTATATTAAAATGGAGATTAATTTTGATATTTACTTACATAGACTGGTGATTCTGTGGTTGAAAATGCCATGTAGCATGCTTCTGAAAAATAAATTAAAATGAAAATATTAATAAAAATATATTAATCAAACATGTCAATATTGAATACACTGTTAACCTGGAAGAATTGTGAAATTATAGTCCTCTAATTAATAGAATTAACAATCTCAATTTACTGTATAAGTGTACATATAACTCCTGTCACTCTTAATTCAAAGTAAAAATACAAACAAAATGTAGATTACTGTAGTATATGTACCTGGAATGTCTACATCACATGTACCTCTAACCTGGAATGTCTACATCACATGTACCTCTAACCTGGAATGTCTACATCACATGTACCTCTAACCTGGAATGTCTACATCAAGAGGTTTTGACTGTAGATTAGTACATGTGTACCCTCAGTGTTAATTATATAGAGTTTTATATATACAATGTATCTGGTATGATAATAAGATAAAGTGCAGTGTGACATGATATTTACAGGTCTGCTCTACATCAAGTAAAACATACATTGATGCATGTACATTTATTATTTCCACCCAGTATTAGTCCATTCTGGCATAGTATTGATTTTCAACATTTTTTCAGAACGTTTCATTAAATTATTTTTTTAATTGATTTTCATGAAATAAAACAGGTGAAATTGATATGCCATTACACTTTATCTAGAGACTACATACAGTACACAAAGTTAAATGTCAATTAATATGTTTTATATCAAAATCCATCAGAATAACAACTTGTATACCACATTTTTTTTTATTGTGAACATATTTTTGAAAGTGTTCCAATCAAATT
Organism: Gigantidas platifrons; assembly: GCA_002080005.1. NCBI lineage: Eukaryota > Metazoa > Mollusca > Bivalvia > Mytilida > Modiolidae > Gigantidas > Gigantidas platifrons. Next base: position 194,965 of record MJUT01041121.1, on the reverse strand, counting down.
TGTTGCTTGTTTTTATTATATGATTGAACTTTGTCTAGTTTCTAATTGGCTGAAATCAACTTGAAAAGTAATGCGTACGTGCGATGTCAACCTCAAATGAGCTAAAATTAGCTCATAGGTAGTGTGGACTGTAATGTCACCCCAATTTGGGCTAAAAATAGAAATATAGATTCCAGAATTTCACGTTCCAATCAAAATTTACATCTCTCGGCAACATTGGCCAATCAGGGGGCGTCTTTCATCCGGGGTTCCTTGACGTCATTCTCTATCAGAGAATGCCTTGTTGACGTCTGTACATAAACAAAAATAATAAAATGGACAATGAATTGTCGTCTGCACGGTTTGCCACAGTGGACGAGGCTGAATTCAGAAGAATCTTGAAAGAAAAAGATTCCAAAAACACGCGTAGAGCAACAAATGTAGCTGTCAAAATATTCCGGACATATTTAAAAGCTAAAAATATGCCGGAAACGTTTTTTCCCATGTATAGATTTAATCATATAATAAAACGATCATTGACTTTGGAATAGGTTGCTACTGGGATTTATCAACCCTCAAAAAGCAATATTCACCTCGCCTTCGGCTCAGTGAATATAACTTTTTTCAGGTTGATAAATCCCTGTAGCAACCTATATCAAATTCAATAATTGTATATTGTCACCATGAATACTCCCAATAATAAAACTTGTATATCATTAAATCTATCATGTTCTCATGCATCGTACCTTTGTGCCTTTTTCAGCCAATTTAATTTCTAGAAAACTGAGCGTATTCTAGTTTATATACAGGTATATACATGTATACAGGTATATACTGACCTACATGTAGTACAATGTATTGTTGTATTGATGGTTATATATATAAATATTATGTAAATGAATGTATTAATAACAAAATAATAATATTCATGCTCCATACATGTGCTTCATTGGAAAATAAATATCTTCTTTTCATATACAATGTATGATAAATATATTTGGAAATAAATAATAGCCACCAACAGCTGTTCACTTTTAATGGCCCTTTTTTATTTCAACAGTAGCAATTATAACATTTGATATTTCTTTTAATAATTCAAACTTTTGTGGTGTCCTTTTACATCAGAAAGTTAAGGCTCAGTTCACCTTTCATACCACCATTCAATTGTTCAGTTGAAAATAATTTTTATGTACATTAACATGTATTCTAAGCAACTGATTTTTTGCACCCATCTTCTGGTCCATTTTTCTGGACAGTCAAGTCCTGTTATGTTATCACTCTTCATTTCAAGTCAAATAAAAGTAATAAAATATATCACATTCTTTACATCGACCATGACATATGTTTCTATATTATTTAAGGGGGCCTTAGTGGCCAAGTGGTCATAAGGTCGTTGACTTCTGACCACAATCCTAATAATACTACTGACTTCGGTTTTCTTGTCCCACTACATCAAGTACTAATGTTTCCATATGGCATATACCTACTGAAGGCCAGGAATTTCACTGGTCAACTCGTTATAACTGTCTATGTTTGTTTGTTTGTGTTGATGATGTTTAACACCACTTTCAACAATATTTCAGTTATATAGTGGCGGTCAGTTTTGTTGGTGGAGGAAACCGGAGAACCCAAATAAAGAAAACCACCGACCTGTCACAAGTCACTGACAAACTTTATCACATAATGTTGTACACCTCACCCTGATCATGATTCACACTCACAACATCAATGCCAATGGTGATAGGCACTGATTGCATAGGTAGTTGTAAATCCAACTACCATACGATCACAGCCACGACGGCCCCTATAACTGATTAAGCTAAACGTTAACAACCCATATACATGTATATTTAAAAACCTTTAAAATAACCTAGGAAACTGCTTTGTCACAGTAAGGGTTAGTTGTATAATTATGTCTCTCTTTGTTATCACTATTCTATTCTACAGTCAATTACATATATTACCACATACCTTTTAAAAAACCTTTATAATGTTCTCCTTTTTTCAACTGTACTTTACTTTTTATGTCCCTCTGAAGTATCACCATTTACACCTATAGATATATAAAAATAAATTTACATGTACATGTATGCTTTAAATAACACATCGTTGGTAAACGAACGGTTCATTACGCTCCTACCTCCTCCATAATGAGGAACGAGGAACTTACATTTTGTATTTTTTTTTATTGTAAATACAGATATATAGACATACGATCCCCAAACATGGTATTCACTGCCTTGGTTAGGGTTTAATGTCACTTTCAACAAGATTTGTTACTTGTGATCAAACTTCAGGTCAGCATACATGCTTACCATATCACCATGGAAGCAGTTCAGATATGACATGCTTCTAGACCTACAGAATTTGGATCTGAAAATACAGCAGCTTGGATCCATACCAAACACAGTGTACCGTGTACACACAATAACAAGTTGATATTGAATTACTGAAAGCCAGACACAATGTTTTAGAAAATTTTAAAATGTGACAATAAACTTTGCCCCTTTTTTCATTATTTTTACTCGTCACTTACAGCCAATATATTTTGTGTACAGTCATGACATAAATTACAAAATATTTTATACAAATGTTACTTACATTTTGCACTATAATCTCATGTACTCTGTACTTAATCCATAAAATATAATTAATGTCACACATGTACATGTAATGCATTCTCCAGTATGTTTTTTTTCTCAGTAATTTAAGTTAACTTCTTTGGGTTATTTCTTTTGACTTGTACACATGTACATATATGATAGGCGTAAATCCAGATTAACACTATTGATAGTTAAAATGACCTAAATATTTTGATACACAAAACTCAGCACCATTATTAACCAGCATCAAATCAACAACAACAAAGGGTGTTACACCTTATAATACATGTAGATTACAGGTGATATATCCCAGGTAATCCTGACAGGTAAATACAATACCTGATTTAAAGAGAGGGGTGTCAAGGAGTGAAAACATGTAGCTATGCTGTATTAGCTGGTTCTAATCCTTACTGTAAAACAAATAACAAAATATACAACACTGTCTGAACAATTGTAATATATCCAATCAAAAAATTGTAAAAACAGAGGCAAAACTGATACCCTAACACACATATACATTACCTCGTGTGGTACAGGCACATAAACAAAAAGTGGCAGGGCTAAACTAGTTTTAACATTGTAAGCTTTGAATACACAAGATATACAAAAAGTGTCAAAATAGCATCTGAACATCACCACTTCACTGACTACTAGGCGATTTGTCAGGCAACACTAAAATTAATCTCTGGATTCTGGCAATGGTTCCCAGGGGTCAACCTACAGAGTACAGTACTGCCCAGAACGTCCCCAGGTGACATATAGGGGATGCTCTCTTGAGGGGGGTGGGTGGTGCTAGGCTATAATACAGAAAGCCTGACCATCGGCTATAGCTTATGGTGTACAGTGTTTAAGGAGTGTCATAGGGTCCCATATTGTAGTTTCGAAAAAGAGTAAACAAAATAATAGCCGCTACTGTTATCTAATACAACTTTATTTTGTGCCATTTTTCTGGGGGTTTTTTTATCTGACCTATGATGTGAATTATTAACTATGTATAATAGTGATTGTTAAAATGCTAAAAATGAAGGGTGTTTATTAAGTGTAATTTAAACATTTCCGATATCATATACATATGTATTAAACATATCAGTACATAAGATTACTGAGCAAATATGGCATCCCCAACAACCACCCACCATTATTCAAACAATATCTCTGCTATGGTGATGTGAGAGAATCTAATTAGAGGCCTGTAGCTTAAGACAGTTACTGAGTCACCATATATACAACAGTTTGTAAAAATAAATACAGACAATAGAAAAATAACTCAAACATCTGATTTCTGAACAATTCCACAATTTGACTTAAAGCTACTTTGAAAATGAACAATGTATCATAAACAGCAGAGAGTTGATTTTGGCCAACCTAACTCTCATAAAAGTCATGTTCTTATTAATTATTTCCAACGAAACCAATCAACTTTTGATTTGATAATCGATTGTCAGTTCAACACAAAATGTGTACAATGTGTGAAGTTGTTTGAGGTTCCTGTGTAGACCCTAATGATACTTTAAATGGTCACTGTATATACTTTGTTAAGCTTATTATCTATAAACCATTTTACAGTAGATCACTATCTAATACAACCATAGAAAATCTAAACATAAATATGATACAATGTATAAATGTATAATTTACATTTGTATTTTTTTAACAGCCATATTAAACCTGGTGTAAGTTTGAACTTTGAATAGGAAGAAACATATACATTGTACACCCAGTAATTATAGACAGTTGTAAATTACAACATCTATACATTTTTCTGAGAGAGGATCAAAAACAGATGAACAATGAATTCATTATACCCATACTATAGTACATTGCATACAAATATAAACGGAAACATCATATTTGGCCCCTTTGTGCCTATTTTTTTTTCTAAAACTATAGGAGCAAGAAAGTCCATTCAATTATAACCTTTATTTGTTGCTAAGCATCATTGTGTTAAAATTTCAAAATTGAAAAGATTCAATTCACAAAAACCAACAACATCCTCCTGAAATTAAAGGAACTGTCAGCAGACATGTCCATGGAGTCAACCCCACTGACAGCATTATGCGCCTTTCAGATCACAATTGTATTGCAGCAGTTTTCGAGCTAACCCACTTGCCTGAAGCTGGGACAAGTAAAACTGGATTCGGAAAAGTGAAAATTATGAAAGAATTTGTTTTAATAAATAGATTTTTTTTTCTAAATTTGGCTTTCAGGCAAGTACATGTAGGTGAAAAAAATTAAGGCAAAGTCTGTTGCAGTACACACAGGTGGCTACCAAATAAAAATAAAATTATGAAATCACCTTTTCTTCTTTAAAGGGCAATAAATAAAACAGATAAAGAAGAAGATATTTTGCTATTTTAAAATACTGGAAACTTGCGATTTCAATCAGATACTGTTAATCGTAGAATGCATGGTAATTAACCGTAATTACAAATTTCAAATGGAAATAAAATCTAAATTTAATCAATTTCATGCCGTAAAATTTTATGTCATTAAAACAGCATATAATTAACAGAAGATATTCCACCTCAACAAATTAGTGAGTAAGGGAGTGAGACTCAGTGAGTGATTGTTGTTTAACTACAATTCAGCAATTTTTCAGCTATATCATGGCAAGAACAACATAATTTTCAATGATATGATGACAAGGTCCTTTGTTCAAGATCAACACGCCGAGTTGGATTTTTATAGTGCTAGCTCACTGAAATAACAGTCCGTGGATAGACATGTCACTCCACTCAGAAAACACCTTTAATTCTGATTCCGAGCCAAACAGTCTTTGCTCTTTCTCCTTAATGCTGCGTGCTTAGCGGAGAAGCAACAAATATCTATTTTATATACTATGGTAGATTACATGTACATCCGATGTTCATGAAAAAATGTAATTGATTACAACTGATTACGATTACCTCATGTCTGGCGGACAAACAACAAATACCTATACCAATTTAATAGTTTTGGTTTGACCCTACTGGGACTCAAACCCACGATCTACCACACTTGAGGCGAGCACGCTAACCATTATGCCACTGATCATGTGATGCGGTTACAAACCACAGTTATTACTAGGACATAATAAATATAACTCTGAAACAATATTCACAATTAATTATAGAGAAGTGAAACAGTTATGGCTGAAAATGTCACGAGCAATAACACGTTTGTTTGTACAACTCCTTTGACTCCCAGCAAACTCCTAAAACACAGAGATGATGATACAACAACAGAGGAGGGTGGAAATCTATTTTTAGTTCTAGAAATATGAGCTAGTTTCTCCGCTTTGGGATATAACGACATCAAAAGGATGTCCACTTGATCAGATGTACAGAACAAAGCAGATACCCAAGTTACTAAGGCTTAGGACAGGATGAATAAGTGACTCATAATTTAAAAAATCCTATTCTCCTTGCCTATAGATGACAACTTGCAGTGCAGCTTGTGGAGAGTCATTGTTGTTGGCCCATGGCCATTGCAAGACATTTTTTCCGACCCAATTGATCTCTAATCTTCCTTTTACCTTATGTAGCAATCAAAACAACTGTCTATAAAAAGGTAAACTCAAACACTGTTTTTGTTGTTGTTGTTTTTTTTACCTATGTTTAGTGCATGATTTATTGTTTGTGATCTTGTTCTCATTACAAAGATACAAATCTAGATGAAATACTGCTTACTTGATATTAAACAATTGAAAATATACCCTGGCCAATTTGCCAATGTCTAATTTCGAACTCCCAAAAGGTGCATTTGTAAATTGTAATGAATGATAAAATGTCTAGCAAGTGGATGAACATATCTACATTGTATAGGTACAGGTATACGAGCGTATGGAACATTATGAACCTTTGATTCATATGCCAGGGATTCTTGTAGCAATTTAATTTAATGAGTGCAAAAGACATTCCTGAAAATGTAGGTGAGTCACATCATTGTAAGAATCTAAAATTTGAAAACCTTGGTGAGTCCCCACTGAAAATGGCAAGTTCAGGACTCAGCTAGGCATGTTGCAAGGACCTCTGTATTGCCACATGTGTACATGTAGTTAAATATCAAATCATCTTGTAAGTGTAAAGTGCATGTACATATGTACATGTATTTATTTACAATTGCAAGTGGACTACTGCAAGCTAAGGTTGCACTTTTTAAAGGATATTGTGTAATTGATCAGCAAATGATATGTTGCAATATAAAATAAATGAATGATATGTTTAAACTTGGTGCATTATGGGGTCTAAACAATAGATAACTTTCAATGGTCTATTATGAACGGTTATGGAAATACAGGCTCATACATACCCAAAATTTGCCAAAAAATGCTTGTTATGAGCGGCCACCTCATTTTTTCCCCATTTTTAAAGGTGTAATACATTTTTTCTCTCAGGAATAACAAAGTTAAAGTCAGCTTCAGTTTATAGAGAATTTTCTCTAGTTTCTGTTGGTATATAACATGTAGCACTTCAATATAATATCATTATCAGAGAAGATGTTAACCGAAATATGATGGTATGTAATCGTTTTTAACAAAATAGTCATTCACAAGATTAACAAGGAATTATATGGAGTCATCTTCTTATTTATCTACATTATATACAGTTAATCTTTTGTTGAGAGTGTGAGGAAGAATTATGACAAAAAAGAATGGAGAGAATTCTGATCATTTTTTTAATTCAAGTCTTCAAAGTTTGAAAAGACATTTTCCGAAACCCATGCTGTCCCATACGTAAGCCATATTTCCATGAAAAGTACATACTTGAACTATCAGATCTTAATTTTTACTTGAATGGTATCAAGGTACCTAAGTATAAATAACTTTGGTTTTGACTATCACCAATTAATGTAGACAAGACAAGACATCAAAGTCAATCTGAAACGTCCCATACATAACACTTTATTTTGTCCCATACGTAAGGTAGAAAATGTTCTCTTAAATTCCTTTACTGACTTGCATTCTTTGCATCATTACATCTCTAATACACCGATGACTACATAAACATAGGTATAACTCCTTATATCCATCCAAAAAGTTGTTGATAGAGATGTAAGAGTGTTTGCTCTTTCTTCCCAAACTTAACAAAATATTCTCATTTTGTCAAGAATAAGCTAAATAAACAGTCACATTTGTAAAAAAGTAGAAAACTAATAAATAAGAATACATTTCATTACTTTCTAAATTAAATGTAAGTGAAATCCACAATAAAATAAATATTGCAAACTTTTGTCCCATACGTAAGATGTTGGGATTACACTATATAGTCCTATATGTGACAAAAAATATTAAGTTTTTCTTGTAAGAATGTGTCAAATGCTACAATTTTAATTATGAATACTATACAATGTGCTGACTACTTAATTAAATCAGCTTAGTCAGTCTAAAATTTGTTAATTCTTTGCAAGAAACAAGAATTGGCATTTGTATTTGCTTATTTTTTGGAAAAAGAATAGCTGTCTGGTGATCCAATGCTGATTGTTTCATATAAAATTAACTTAAAGGGTCTAATATACTATTTCTACCACCTTACTACTCTGAAACACTTGGAAAATTTAAAATATGATGTTTCTGAATTATTGAATTTTACTTCTGTATATGGGCTATAAAATCTTACGTATGGAACAAAATTGTAAAAAGTATTATTTTATACTTGTAAAAATGAGTCAAAAGCTACAATTTTAATTCTGAACACTATACAAAATGTAGACTTCATAATGTAATCAGCTTATTCGGTAAAAAAATGTGTTTATTTTTTGCAAGAAACAGGAGTTAAAATATGTGTTGTTTCTTTTAAGACAAAAAATGATGTCTTTGGTGATTCTTTCTCATCGTTTTTATATCAAATTTATGTAAAAGGTTAAGTTTACAATTTTCATCACCTTATTTCTTTGAAACAATTGGAAGATTTTAATATAGAATGTTATTGTTTCATTTAATTTTACTAAACATGGTCAATTAAATCTTACGTATGGTACAAGAATATGAAAAATCAAACGTTTTAAAAATAGTCTGTTGTGAATTTTATGTATCAGATATCTTAATAATTTTTTTCATTGGTTAAAAGAATAGTAAAATTTCATAATCACTATGTTAAATGAAGAATAGTTTAGCTTTTGTGATTTTTAAAGAGAAAAAATCAACAATTTTTTCAATTATTTTGAGGCAGCTTGAAAAATGGGAAAATTATAAAAAGATATCTTACCAGAAAGCCCTGGTTGCTCTATAGTGTTGAAAGCAAGCTAGTTCTGATTTGAAAATATGATAAAACAATTGATAAAGTCTTTAGAGGAAAAAAAATGTAATAACCATAAGTGATTGTCCCATAGTACAGATTTTTGACAGCATTATCTTTAAATAAATTTTTTCAATCAAAATGATGGAAACTAACCCTGATCAGTTGGAATCTTGTAGGTATGATGTTTGTGTTCAAAAACAATTCAGATTTGGAATGATTAAAGATGTTTCATTTTTCACCCTAAGTGGCCACTAAAAGTGCAACCTTAGCTTGCAGTAGTCCAAGTGCAAGGTCATTTAATTAATATGTTTACATACAGCTATTCAGGGCTTAAAGCATGGATAATCATATAAATTGATAAGCTGTAGATAACCTGTACTTCATTGATAAATGTTAATTGAATTTATTGATATTGCAATTAATTAAAGACTGTTCACAAGCTTTACAACTCTGAGGTATTTAAATCTCATATTTTTGTGACCACAGATTAATCCTTACATTAATAATAGATGAGAAATGAGGGGGTCTGAAGAGGGGGCTTAAATAATGTCTTATAATAACCAGTAAATTGTGACTTAAATATTTAAACTTTGTTAATTTAATTTAATTTTTAATGTCACGATTAGCAGAAATCTACAATGTATGTTAACAACTCATGATTTTTTTTAATATTTTGTAAGACTAGTAAGTGTGGACCCCCTTTCTATTGCTCATATATACACCAGTAAGTCGTGTTCAATATAAAATGTAGGAAAAGGATATGAATAATACTATCAATATTATCATTACGATATAATCTATGGTCACGATATTCATTAAGCATGTTAAACATGAAAAAGGATATTCACTACATGTATTGTCCATGTGCACAGAAAAGATCAATTTCATTCTGGACAACAGATTGGATTATATTGTAACCATACACTTTCATAATATCATGAGCATGTTACTACAAGGATCAGTGTTTTATAGTGTGTTCATCATCATGCTCAGTAATTGTCAGTTTCTATACATGTATGTACATGTATTTACAATGTAATTGTAGATACAGTTATATTCTATCACAAGAACTTTTATTGTTGTATAACTATAGCACTCAAAAACATTCGGTACATTTCATTTAGCATGTCAACAAAATTGTATCGACATGACATCATTGACATGTAAAAATTGTCCTCTTATCAGTTTAAAGTTCTGCACCAATATTGTCCCTCATAGAATATTAATTGTACTGTCAAGCTTATGCAATATAATATCACACTTTGGACAATATTCACCATTATACTTCGTGTAAGTTTCTGTAGTGATATTTGGTACTGTAATATTTTGGCATATTACCTGGACAATTAGACACTCAGTATAATAATGATATTAATGTGGTCTTGTCCAGGTAATATGCCAAAATATTACCCAGGTCTGAGAGACATATTACCCTCCCCTTATTAATATTCCTACATTATAGATGGATATGTAGTTTGTCATAATCCTATCCTTCTTTCCTCGTTCGTGACTTACCACCATATTTTTAAAACATATAGAACAAGAAATGTGTGCATCATAAAATACGCCCGTCTATATAAATTATCAAACGGTATAATGGTAGTTCAGTCAAACAACTAATCATGTGAGCAGAAAAATTAAGTCCTTTGAGGTTAATGGTGACCTTGACCTTTGACCTAATGACCCCAAAATAAATAGAGTTCTTCCCCTTCCACAGGGGAATCATGTGGCCAAGCTTGTTAAAGATCCAATATACAGAACTAAAGTTATCATGTGGAAACGACCCTGTTGTCAAAAAATTTATTCATAGTAACGGTGACCTTGACCTTTGACCAAATGACCTCAAAATAATGAGCTAATGACCCCAAAATAACTAGGGTTTTTCCCCTTCCACAGGGCAATCATGTGGTCAAGTTTGGTAAAGATCCAATGAATATACAGAACTAAAGTTATGTGGAAATGACCCTGTTGTCAAAAATTCTATTTATAGTAATGGTGACCTTGACCTTTGACCTAATGACCCCAAAATAAATAGGGTTCTTCCCCTTCCACAGGGCAATCATGTGGTCAAGTTTGGTAAAGATCCAATATACAGAATTAAAGTTATTATGTGAAAACGACCCTGTTGTCAAAAATTCTATTGATAGTAAGTGACCTTGACTTTTGACCTAATGACCCCAAAATAAATAGGGTTCTTCCCCTTCCACAGGGGAATCATGTGGCCAAGTTTGGTAAAGACCTGATATACAGAACTAAAGCTATTGTGCGGAAACCTGTGTGGATGTCCGCCCGCCCCAATCACATAATACGGCACGTCTCGATACGGGCCTATAAAAAGTAGTGTGTACGATTTGGTTTCATTTTTTTTCTTGATCTAAATATTATAATAGGGAATATAGTAAAAACATCAATAAACACCAAACAGATGTTTTGAAAATAAAAAGTCAACCTATTTTTTGGGGTTTTTTAATCGTAACGATTATTTTATATCAGCATATCATCAATATCAGCTACTACATTGACCAGAAACTGAAAGTAACAGCACCACTAATATGTATGCTAATGGAAAAATAAAAATTTAGAACCAAAACCAAAAAATAACAATAATTTTAGTGTTTCTTGATAATATTAATAATTGAAACAGTAAATTTCATGTAGATCTAATGAGTGAATTCTGAGACAAACAAACAAGGCAAATAACGGTAAATCCATCCAAAGTTCCCAGCAATTGAAGGTGGATCTTGCTACCTACACTAAGCTAAAGGCTAATACTTTTGCAGACTTTTGTCACTTTTGAGAGATCCTGACAAAAATCAGTCATCGAAAAAGATTAATGCCATACAAGTTGAACAATAGATACGATAACGTAACCCTCATTCCGCTTGTGCTCCATTTTAGGGTTACGAATCGGTCTCATTCAACGTATGGGAGCAAATTAAAATTTTCGTTCCGTGAATATTTCAACTTTATTTTTGCATATCTGGTCATAACTTATTATTCCCAACAATTTTTAAGTAATGGTGATACGAAATAAGTGTTACAATCCCTGTTTCTATCTTTAAGACCAGTTTCGTATTTGAAAATTGTTACTTGTCCGCCATAACACCTTACATAGACTCTCGCAATGGGCAGAGCCTATCCATATATGCCAAATATGGAAAACTGTACTACGATCAAGTCGATTTTACTATAAAATTGATCCAAATAAGGATATCTCAAAAACGAGGCAAGTGCGCGTGAACTAGCAACTTGTAAACAAAATGTTGGACAGAAGGAAGATTTCATGCATTCAAATTTTCAGATGGATATAAGTCTACCATGGATTGATGCAGCGTTTACTTAACACCTCAAGGTTTACCTACATTTGTAAATATATTTATCTTTCACCCCCGTTAATTTTTCCAACCACTTACAACGGAATTAGGACAAAAAACCGCCCGGTGTGAATCACTCCGGGTGCTGCTCCCATAGGTTGAATGGGACCGATTCGTAACCCTAAATGGAGCACAAGCGGAATGAGGGTTACGTTATCGTATCTAGTTGAACAATACATCAGAGATCCTTACAACTCGCCTAGCTGAGTCCTGGACTCACCATTCAGTTGGGAGTCACCAAAATTTTCAGAAATGTCTCTGGACTCATCCAAGTACATGTAACCGGCTGAATGGCCTTCATACATTACATTGTATATGGGTTATCGACACATCGTAAGGATGTAACAACACAAATATGATTTGAAGTGATCGGTAGTAAAAAGGATGTCCGATCTTGTTTGTGTTTATGCATGAATAGTAATATAAGTGGATAGTGAACAAGGCCCTGTGCTGGTCTAGTGTTGAATGTAAGTTGTATCAGCTGTGTATTGCCTGTGACTGTGTGAACAAGGCCCTGTGACCCTAGTCACTGATAGAAATAAGTGACTGTGTCAGGATTCATTTACCTAATAATATTCATAAATACATATTACTTTAGATGTTTATCCCATTCATATTCTGGTCAATTTTATTATACATAAATATCAATATTTTAAAACTTTTAGTGTCCCTCTCGGTCATACATTTTTGTACTTCCGGTTTCTGATCTTTATCAATATGTGGACACAAATAGTTGCTTGTTTTGGTGGGATACAGAATAACAGATAATATATGTGAGAGTTGCTGTATATAATTTTGTTTTTGTGTTATATAGACCACATTAAATAGTTTGATTAGCTTTATTACCTGTGATATTTTTAGACCGCCATGTCCCAAAGACATTCCAAAACGTCATATGTTTGTATCACGTGGTCATCTAAAAAAAATAATAATAAAAGATTGCAATGCAATCAATAAACTTTCTGAAGACTTGCAGGTAAAAGTTTGGAACGTAAAAAAGATACCAAGTGATATTATTTGACAAATAAAATATAGGTTCATGGATAACAACTGCATAAGCTAAAATTAAGTAACTCAAGAAAAGGTCATGAAAATTTACCCTGACAGTGTTACTCCTAGATTGGCCTGTGCATATAAATCCTTGATCACGCATACTTTGATTGATTGATTGATTGATTGATTGATTTATTGATTGATTGATTGATTTATTGATTGATTGATTGATTGATTGATTGATTGATTGGTGTTTAACGTCCAGTGAGCAATTTTTTCAGCTATATTCAGGACGATGCATACATTTAAAATTCGTAAAGATGTCCAATTTATTTTAACATTTGTTCATTTTGTTGAAATCAAGAGATGAAATGTGATATTATAATATTAAAGAACAGTTCACGTCATTAAAATTTAAACAATGGAGATCAACGTTAACAATTCCACCAATATCAACCAAACGACTCACCTGTTGGACAAAAGAAGACAAAGAAATATGCACGTTTGAATAATTGATATCCCTTTAAAAGTGCACAAATACCGAAATACTAGAAACCCAAAATGTTTAGATTTCAGGTTTTGAAGGCGACCAAAGCATGCTAAATGTAATGACTGTGTAAAGGGGAACAACCCTCGACCTCTGTTACAAATTGGTGGCAAGTGTGGAATCCTGACGCCAAATTATCATAGAATGGGATGTGACCTGCTACGAGAATTTAGAAACGTCTTCGCAGATGCAACAATTTATCACCTAATGAACATAGAATTAGAGGATAAAGGGATATACATGTAGTACATATTGCGAAGTCGAATTTTGGGAATCATTCTGAAATAAAAGCCATTGATCTATTATATTACATGTACAAATAAAGCTCCCGAACTAAGCAAAAATGATCCGGGAAACTCTAATTGTGGAGTTCTTCGTCTCCTTTGATATAGTAATTAATATGGCTAAAAACCAAGGAATAACGTCATACTGTATAAATGGTGCCTTTCATGCAAAAAAAAAAAGAAGAAGACAAAAGAAGAAAAACAAGAAAGATTTCATCATTTACACTCGTATCTGTGTCTTGAAGGCGGCTGGCCTTCACTGTTGGAAGGTTCACTGTCAGATCCTGTAATTTATTTGAGGCTATCACAGTCAGCCTTCTGGCTAATAAATACTGGGTAGTACTCATTTCATGGACTAAAAACATACTTATAGGACGAACGCCAGATTTTCATTTTGTGCCGACAATAATGATTTTACATATAATTGATAAGCTGTTAATTCAAGTGGTTATTATTTATTTTCTCAGTTGGAAATTTTATTGCATATGAATTTAACTGATTGATGTGTGACCACATGTAAAATAGCAACACCAGAATAAAAATAAGTTCAGAAATCTAATGAAAGATGAATATTTTGCAATCTGTAAAATTTTAAAACTGAATTAGTCATTAAATCAAAAACCGTGTAATTTTATGACCGACATTATTTAAAAGAATAAGTCGGAAATATTTCAGTCTCCTGTTTCTCAGTTCCAGAGACAGTTCAATGTAGGAACCATGGGCCGTATCTTAGAATTAAAACGTATCTTAGGATGGTCTTATGGCATAGCTTTGTCCTAAGTCGGGTTAATGAAAGTGTCCTAATTTGCGATATGTCCTTAAATTTATGGTAAAGGTATGACACAAAAATAGGTGTCCTAAGCAGGATCGGATCCAGGTTTTCAAGTTAGGGGGACCACACTTAAAATAATCGCGCCGAGCGTTGCGAGGCTCGAAAATTTTGGGGGTATTTCGTGTGAAAAATCACGATTTTACGCAAAAAAATCATATTTTTTTCAATTTTAGGGGGGGTGCGCCCCCGCCCCTGCTAAGAGTGTTTTTGGATAAATTCGGGCTTCATTCTTTCTGCTCATTTTGGTACAGAAGTACAGAATGTATTACATGGAACAGGTACGTACAAAATAATGGACAGACAAAGTTTTACTTTCAATTTATAAAAAGAATCTGCACGTTTTTTTATCATTTAATCCTTTTGAATAACTGATGATGTGACACGCTGACATCTTGTAGGGATTCTGCAGGATTTTCAAAAATGTATAGTACCCCCAAGTCATATATATCGTTGGAAAGGTCTTTGGACAAGAAATCAAAATATGCAAATTTTAGGGTTATGTCACGTGACTATGCTGATATTTTGAGGGTTATCTCCCCTTTTACTGAAATTTTCTATATTTGCCACTTTTCTTATAAAATTCAAGTGCATATTTTCTGTACAATGAACATGAATATTATATTCTATATTTAAATTAGACTGAATTTTCATTTAATTAGTTTTATTACTAATGATTTTACACCCTTCCCTTACTCCTCCATCGCACCCAGTGATGGGAAAATGGTAGGGGGGTGAGTATACTAGTATAATGTCCGTGAGGTCATCTCTCAGTCTAGAGTAAAGTTAGAAACGGAAAATCTCAAGTCATTGTTAGATTCTTATCATACAGATGTCGCGAAAAAGTGTATAATTCCAAAAGAAATCTCAAAAATGATGCCGACAGAATCTTCATCACAGAAAACTTGACAAAAACAAGGACAAACCTAGTAAAATCCCTCGCTGAGCTAAAGTACAACCAAAACATCATGACCTACTGGACAACGGACGGTCGTGTCTACGCAAAACTTAACGAAAGTAGCAGGCGAACGCTCATACGAAACCATGATGACATCAGGAACTTACTTAATGCCTCTGACTATGATATAAATCAAAATTAAATAAAACCTTAGCTATATATTTATATCAGATTAATAGTTATTGTTTTTTTTGTGATTTTTTATTGTCATTCATGTACTGAATTGTATGTAAATATTTTTCTTCCACCAGATTTGTATCCACCAAAATCTACTATCCTCCTACAATTCCATCACCCATGTAACTTTTATGCAGTAAATTCAGGTCAAATCATATTGTCTTTCTCCAAAATGCTGAAAGTCCAGCTTGAATCCATTAAGTTCCATATTTACTATTTTTTATATCCTATTTTTGCCATAACCCAACATGTCCACACGCTGCAAGTCATACTATCCAAAATAAGCATATTATTTTTTTTAACCTGGTTATATATGTACCCCGTAGGAGAAAGTGGACGTATCAAAGTATTGTCATATTATCGAAAAACATTTCATAAAAAGTCAACACTAGTTTAAAATTAGACAGTACAATTAAATTAAATTTATATATCTGTACAGCGTAAATCCCCAATAATTAAAGATCGAGTCTTATTTATTATCTATAGGTAGTCCTATACAGGACCCCTAATTTCCGGAGAAATGGAACGTGTCAAAGTGTTAACTTATTATCGAAAACTTATTAAATAAAATCAAGTTATAACTTATTCTATGCACAATCGACTGACACATTTATCAAATACCTAATTCAGTAAAGCTATCTAGTTAAGCTGTCACATTACATTATTTGCGAAATTACGTGGTTGCTTTCTGTGATCTATTCTAAAGGTGTTCTGGACTCGTCGGTCGTTAAAAAAAAAAATCATTTTTTTTTCTGTTTTTGGCTCATAGTCAACGACTTCTTAAATACACCAAGATAGTGCTTTCTTTCCGTCTTTGTAATTCTGTAACTATATGCACCAATTGTTATTTGATGTATTATTTGAAAATTTGTGGAAAAAATATTAAATAGAAATATAGAGACTGTAAATTTTTATAAAATACTGTTCTTGTGTTGTGTTATGTTAAAAATACTCCAATTTATTAGTGTTCGTTCATGCAGGAAATACACAACTTGTTATCGGAGTTTAACAAAAAAACAACTCAATATTTTGTATTGTGTATCAGTAGGTTACAAAAAGCTAAATAAATAAAACCACAACATTTTTATTTATTTATTTATAATTTAATTCGAAAGCAAAACTGATGTCCTTTCTATAACAAGTCATGTCTTCCTGTCTGAAC
>MJUT01041121.1:142658-153393 GCA_002080005.1 Gigantidas platifrons | reverse complement strand
ATAGATGTGTACTGCCTTGTTATATCTGCTAAGTCTTTTGGCCATTGTGTTATACGTCCTAAATAGATGTGTACTGCCTTGTTATATCTGCTAAGTCTTTTGGCCATTGTGTTATACGTCCTAAATAGATGTGTACTGCCTTGTTATATCTGCTAAGTCTTTTGGCCATTGTGTTATACGTCCTAAATAGATGTGTACTGCCTTGTTATATCTGCTAAGTCTTTTGGCCATTGTGTTATACGTCCTAAATAGATGTGTACTGCCTTGTTATATCTGCTAAGTCCGTCTTAAATGTCGACTTTGTTTCATATGGCGAACGTATGAATAATACGTTGTTTTGAGGAAGGATCAAATCTTAATTTGATAATTAAAAAAAAAAAGGAATCGCTCCGATTCTAGCCAAAAGTTATCTGAAACTGACATCATCAAGATGCTCGAGTGTTTGATAGACAAATTATTTATTATATTTGGCGAACATGTTTTTCAGCAAACAGTTGGCATTCCTATGTGTACAAACTCTAGTATTCTTCTCGCCGCCGATTTGTTCCTTTGTTCGCATAAGGCACACTTCTTACAGGGGGTTTTCAACAAAAACGAAAAGAAGCTAGACCGATCAATTGATTTCGCGTTCAGTTGTATAGATGATGCTCTTTCATTAAGTAATTCTAAATTTGGTGATTATGTTGAAGAGTTCCCCCCCCCCCCACCCTCGGTCTTTAGTGGGATTCGTGTTACTCAATCTTTGGTCTTATGTGTATGTTGTGGAGATCGTTGTTTGTCCTTAATCCTTTTTCTTTTGACCGTTGTGTTGTCTGTCCTTCTTCGAGTAACGGATTCTGATTACCTCTTTAGTATCTTCACAGATACAGTTAGATCTGCTTCATAGCTTGACATACACATTAAATTGACGACAAAATAGATTATTCAATTTTCCAATTGTGAACTTTCCATTCATATAAAGCAACGTCCCAGCAACATATGCATATTGAGTATCTACCTCTCAGTTGATAACACATTCTAGAGCTTGTAGTTCCTATCATGATTACCGTGATAAAGGTTACCACATTCTAGAGCTTGTAGTTCCTATCATGATTACCGTGATAAAGGTTACCACATTCTAGAGCTTGTAGTTCCTATCATGATTACCGTGATAAAGGTGTTACTAATAACAGAGCTTGTAGTTCCTATCATGATTACCGTGATAAAGGTGTTACTAACAACAGAGCTTGTAGTTCCTATCATGATTACCGTGATAAAGGTGTTACTAACAACAGAGCTTGTAGTTCCTATCATGATTACCGTGATAAAGGTGTTACTAACAACAGAGCTTGTAGTTCCTATCATGATTACCGTGATAAAGGTGTTACTAACAACAGAGCTTGTAGTTCCTATCATGATTACCGTGATAAAGGTGTTACTAACAACATAGCTACTGAACCACCGGTTCCTAGTGGTTAAGTTGAAGTCAACATTTAAACAAGTTTTGAGGTCACCACCATGACTTTGTTAACCGTTACGAGATGTTTGCGTCACAAATGACCGTTCCTTCCCTCCTTCATGACAAACCACCGGTTGGTAACAAGAGAACACGACTGGTGCCACTAGTGGGACAGGAACTGCTTACATTTCCGGAGCACATGAGACCACCCCCTGTTTTAGTGATGTTTGCGTTGTTCAATCTTTTGTGTCAGGTATAGTGCCTTGTCGACCACCGTTTTGTCATTTTGTCCTTTTTCTTTTGTGTAATCTGCCCTTCGCTTTACAGTTTCTGATTACTCATTTGATATCTTCAAACTTTACTTACATCTGTCTTAAATCTCCAGGTACTTGTGACTCTTCTCCATGCATTATTACTTGTAAAAGAGAAACTGGCAAAAATAATAAGGGCTAGTAACGATGTAGGGCCTCTATTTGTGGGTCCTGGGTCCACACGAATACTAGAAAAAAACACAAGGTAAGAAACAAAATGGCGGCGTACTGCTAAATTTCTTATTATTGTCGATTTCCCTGATTTCTGAAAAATAAACCGATGGAATGCACTAACGTTGTGGGCCCCCATCAGCTGCTGTGCCACTGGCTTACTGTCGTATTCGTACTATTTTGCATATATACCCCCGACGATCTGTCCCCAAGACCGATTGTCAACCAAAGCGGAGCTCTATTTTGGATTCTCTCGGACTCCAACGTGTCTTTAGAAGAACAAATCTGGCTTTCCGAATGCCTTTATTTGGCGGACTATTTCAAACGTAGAAAAAAAGAAAAATCAGAACTGTTTCATGTAATACAGGTAGATGTTCAAAGAAGGTAGCATTCCAAATATGAAATGATATGGTTATTTATAAAAATAATAATTACCCCTTTAAATGGGGAACACATACAGGCGGGGTACCTGCAGTGCTTCTAAAATACGATTACATGTATGTACAAATCATAAGATCATCTTAAATATGAACACAGAAGTAATTGCCAGCAATGCAGTAATATAGCTGACATTTGTATGCTGAGAATTTGAGGTTGGTAGTAATGTTTCATTAATACAGGCGCCAAATTCGTCTGTTTTTAAATATCTAAAATTACAATAAATTCGAGCATGGCATGTTTTATCGCAACTCTCTTGGTATTCTGGGTCTACACTAACTGTCCAGAATCTATAAAAGGATTGAAATTCATGTCCTACCGGATTTTTCATTCTTCGTACAAGACTTGCCATTGAAGCAGACGACAGATCTGACAAACTATATACTGAAGTGGCATTATACTCGATCTTCCATTCAGACTTGTTGTTCATATTCACTTCTGGTAAATCCATATAATATTGAGTAAAGTCTAAAAGATTACTTGTTGATCGATCATACTTCAAGAGTCTAAAACTTGGGTTATGGGCTGGGCCAGTTTTTCCTGGTATTGTATACCTCCACGGGGTTACTGAAGGGGCACAAAACTGTGTCACAATACCTGTACCTAGAACATTAAAGAAAATCAGTATTTAAAATCAGTTTGGAAATAGAACAAAATCTGTCAATTTAAAAATACACCGAGTTAACAACACTGTGAATCGAAGTATATAAAAGTCTGGCAATAAAAACCATGAAGTGCAGTCTCCTTCTTTTATTTAATCTCATTTGTGAATAGAAGGCATACTTGTTTTTCCTCCGAAAATGCTTGGTGTATCATGTACTAGTAGGTCGATAGTATTAGTTGTAAACATTGCTTAAGCTTGTTTCAGAAAGTGTCTTGCACACTAACTTTCATATCTACGTTTTTATTGCAGCCCTTAAGAGATAAAATATATGCTACATGTCAACATGTGTTTAGTTTATCTTGTGATGCTCGCTACGATTTCCGAGTTAAAATAATACTTGGTTCGTCTTTACTGCCATTTGTGTTGTAAGGAGTTTATCACGTCATTTGTGTTGTAAGGAGTTCATCACGTCATTTGTGTTGTAAGGAGTTCATCACGTCATTTGTGTTGTAGGGAGTTCATCACGTCATTTGTGTTGTAACGAGTTCATCACGTCATTTGTGTTGTAAGGAGTTCATCACGTCATTTGTGTTGTAGGGAGTTCATCACGTCATTTGTGTTGTAATGCGTACATCATGTCATTTGTGTCGTAAGGAGTTCATCACGTCATTTGTGTTGTAAGGAGTTTATCACGTCATTTGTGTTGTAAGGAGTTCATCGCGTCATTTGTGTTGTAGGGAGTTCATCACGTCATTTGTGTTGTAATGCGTACATCACGTCATTTGTGTCGTAAGGAGTTCATCACGTCATTTGTGTTGTAAGGAGTTCATCACGTCATTTGTGTTGTAAGGAGTTCATCACGTCATTTGTGTTGTAAGGAGTTCATCACGTCATTTGTGTTGTAAGGAGTTCATCATGTCATTTGTGTTGTAAGGCGTTCATCACGTCATTTGTGTTGTAAGGAGTTCATCACGTCATTTGTGTTGTAAGGAGTTCATCACGTCATTTGTATTTGCTTTATTTATAACACGTTATACATATTATATAATGTTCGTGTTGTTTATCTGTAACAAGACTGAACTGCTTACCCTTCCGGGGCACCTGAGTTCACCACCTGGGTTTTTGTATAACTCGAGTTGCTCAAGCTTTAGTTATCTATGCAGTATGTTGTAGATTATTATTTGTCCGGATTCCCTTTGTCCTTTGTCTGTTGACTTTTGTATTGTCTGTCGTCCTGATTTACGGCTTCAGATGACCTCTCTAACTCTGATATCTTCAAAGTTTTCTTTTTCATCTTGATGTAATTCATTGCACTGTGTGTGTTTGTTATAATGTTTGTTCTGTATCAGCATACACATTTCAAGAAAATATACCACAGGTGTAATCAGAAGTCGTATATTACCTGTTTCGCGTAACATGATAGGACAAAGTGATTTGTGGTATGTCGGTGGCCATTTCCGGATATTCTGATTTCACCCTAATCCTAACACTTCACATCTTAATGATAGCTATGCGAATATTTGATGGTTAAGAAAAGTTGAAGATACCAAAAGGTGTAAATCGAAAATCAGACAATACAACTGAAAAATCAGACAATACAACTGAAAAAAGAAAAAATCAGACAATACAACTAAAAAAAGAAAAAATCAGACAATACAACTGAAAAATCAGACAATACAACTGAAAAATCAGACAATACAACTGAAAAAAGAAAAAATCAGACAATACAACTGAAAAAAGAAAAAATCAGACAATACAACTGAAAAAAGAAAAAATCAGACAATACAACTGAAAAAAGAAAAAATCAGACAATACAACTGAAAAAAGAAAAAATCAGACAATACAACTGAAAAAAGAAAAAATCAGACAATACAACTGAAAAAAGAAAAAATCAGACAATACAACTGAAAAAAGAAAAAAATCAGACAATACAACTGAAAAAAGAAAAAATCAGACAATACAACTGAAAAAAGAAAAAATCAGACAATACAACTGAAAAAAGAAAAAATCAGACAATAAACAACTGAAAAAAGAAAAAGAACAAAAGAACAAACAATGGTCTACAAACATTTCACAGATAACTAGAATTGACCACCACAAACCCTACAGGGACTATAAGTAGTTCCTGCTCGGTAACATTTCACAGATAACTAGAATTGACCACCACAAACCCTACAGGGACTATAAGTAGTTCCTGCTCGGTAACATTTCACAGATAACTAGAATTGACCACCACAAACCCTACAGGGACTATAAGTAGTTCCTGCTCGGTAACATTTCACAGATAACTAGAATTGATCACCACAAACCCTACAGGGACTATAAGTAGTTCCTGCTCGGTAACATTTCACAGATAACTAGAATTGACCACCACAAACCCTACAGGGACTATAAGTAGTTCCTGCTCGGTAACATTTCACAGATAACTAAAAATTTACCACCACAAACCCTACAGGGACTATAAGTAGTTCCTGCTCGGTAACATTTCACAGATAACTAAAAATTGACCACCACAAACCCTACAGGGACTATAAGTAGTTCCTGCTCGGTAACATTTCACATATAACTAAAAATTGACCACCACAAACCCTACAGGGACTATAAGTAGTTCCTGCTCGGTATTCTTCGCTTTTTGTGTGTTTTTTTTGTGTTTTCCACGTGCGAATAAAAGACCAACACCCTCAAATATAACATTTATAGGTAAGAAGGTAAATACATAATGTATTTAAATCTGTTACATTTTCAAGTTCATCCTACCAGCCTGATCAATGCAGTACCTATGGAGATCTTAATCATCTTACCTGCATCATTATGATATACTCTAAAGTTATCAGAATGTTCATGTCCAAAGTGCATGCCAACGATCAGGTCTCCATATGTCATTATTATTTCGTTTAATCTAGTATTATAATGTTCATACATCCAAGGACGATCACCAGTTGCCATCACACCAGGGGGAACATGTCCTGTTATAAGAACCTGTTAAAATAACATATTTATAGAACAATTAAGAATAAAGAAACTCTAAATGTGTGACAAGTCATTACCAGTTGGCATCATATCAGGTGGAACATGTTATTAGAACATGTTAAGAGAATGTGATTTAGAACAAGAATTAAAAACAGAACACTAAATGTGTCACAATAAAAGTAACCAGAAGCTGTAAATCTAAGAAGAGCAGACAATACAATGGCCAAAAAGAAGAAGGACAGACAATACAATAGCCAAAAAGAAGAAGGACAGACAATACAATGACCAAAAAGAAGGACAGACAATACAATGGTCAAAAGAAAATACAATGGCCAAAAAAAAAGGACAGACAATACAATGGCCAAAAGAAAAAGGACAAACAATGAGATTACAAAACACTACACAGAAAACTAAAGATCAAGCAACACGAACCCCACAAAAAACCGGGATGCACTCATGTGATGCAGATGGGCGAGCAGTTCCTGATCCACTTGTGACACCCGTTATTCTAACTTGGTGGTAAATACAATTGAGACAGCAGAGACAGGTGCATCGGCTGAGATATGGTCAATAAGACTCAGTAGAATTCATATGGTCTATTAGATTCGACATCCAATTGCCTACAAAACTTTCAAAGATCGACATTTCTGCTTATACATGTACTAAACTTTCTGATAATTCTACTACTCCCGAATACGATCAGATTAATATGATCCATATTTATATACAGGAAAACTCTATTTTAAACCGGACATGTGGGTAAATTTTAACAATAGCAATGAACAACCACAATTACATTCAAGAAAAGTTTGAAGATACCAAAGGGGTAGTCGACTTATGTGCTTTATTTCATAGATATTGTTCGATATACTCTCTCAGAGTCTGGTTAACAAATATACAAATAACCCAAGAAGGTGTCCGGTGGTAACGTTCCTATATATTCATGGCTGATGCAGACTTCCTGCTATTAACATTTGTATCTTTTTATTTCACTTTTATTTCCGTGCACTTGAATTTTGTCCTATTTATTCTTTAGATCTCCCCTGTATTGGCTACTAGAATTACATAAATGTCAAAACAACCATCAGCAGATTATTGGGCCAGCCAAATGTTCCATGAAACGTTTCCTAAATATCTATTTCATCATGAGTCAAAAGTACCTTCACAAGAACTATGAAACTAGGTACTCCAGAAGTAATGTGACTCAGATGTCGAAATTGAGAACTTTAATTCAACGCTTTACCGCTTTTTCGAGTTTGAGATCGTTCTCATAATCGACAAGTTATATAGTTACCCACCATTATCAATAGTGGATCCGGTGATTCATTTTAGTAACTAGATTAACACGACGGGTGTCACTAGTGGAGCAGGAACTGCTTACCCTTCCGGAGCACATGAGTTTACCCCCGGTTGATAGTGAGGTTCGTGTTACTCGATCTTTAGTTTTATATGTATGTTTTGTAGATCGTTGTCCTTTTGAACTTTTTCTTTTGCCACTGTGCTGTCGTCGATATACGGATTCTGATTACCCCTTTGGTATCTTCAAACTTTTCTTCCTTGAACATGAGGTGAAGATCGGATATAATTGGACTCGAAATCCTCTAGAACTTTTTTTTCTAAATATGTCTGGATCCGCCGCCCATGAATATGTCCTCTTACAGGAAAATGTTCTATGTTCCGTTAATATTAGAAGTGTTGCTACGATTACGGAAATCCACGTAAGGGCAGTCAAAACATTATAAGAATCGTTCATTGGATCGTACCATCATAGAAAGACAGATGTAGCGATTACTCAGTGCCGGATTTACTAATAGGCTCAACAGGCTGAAGTCTAGGGCCTCAACATTTGGGGGGCCTCCGACAGGCTGAAGTCTAGGGCCTCAACATTTGGGGGGCCTCCGACCAAGGTGTATAATATTTTTAACTTACCGGTATTTAACTTTATTCAATGCTCAATTTTTCCCCGAAAGGTTGAAGGCATATACAAGTGAAAGTGGCGTTAAAACACCAAAAATCAAATCAAAACAAGCATATACAAGTAATATATACAAACAACGTACACACGTCAAATAGACAAAGACATAGTAAGAACTACAATTAAAATGACAACTTTACACTGTTATTGGACTTTCACACTCATGCTGTCATAACCTACTATACTTGAGGCTTATAAACAACCCTTCAGTAATTTTCCTTACACAGTTGCACTTGTCACTCCATTTCAGAATATTGCAGAATTTCAAAGACCCCTCATCATCTTCGCCTTTCTTGAAATTGATTAAACACACTTCCATCTTCCTCCAGTCGTGAAGGTGGGGAATTGGGAGGGACCTTACTAGTATAATAGCTTAGGGCCTCTCTTTATCTAAATCCGGAACTGCGATTACTAGCATCACGTTTTCTTCAGCAAATTTTGTGAAGAGTTATTTTGGTCGGACTATCGAATCAACGAACCGTCGGACTAACATGAATGTTGGACTTATGGATTGTCTGACTATAACGAACAGTCAGACTAACGGGTTGGGCTATCGGGTTGTCGGATTTTAGCCAAGACCCAATATTCCCACAACACTAGTGTTTTCTCCAAAAGACTTTCACATTATATGTCATACAAATCTTTTGATTATAAGCGTTCGTTATGAGGGTTGTTAAAAGTCGTGTCGTGTGCACCAGGTTAGATAAAAATGAGATTGACTTTTTCCGGGACTTTTTTTTCAAATTGCCTTAAATGACTACAATATATACAAAACCGTGTTACCTTCTCATTGGCTGTTAAGGCTGACTTCAGCGTATTATCAAGCCAAGCAAACTGGTCAGCAGGATCATCAATGTTGTCCACCTGTTTGTTAGAGGTGTAGTATAGATTTGTATTCAGGCCTACAATTCTCAGACCAGTAGGAGTCTTTAATGTGTAATAAGCACCTGTTTCACAATAATACTAAATTAGTGGAATAATTCAAATACATCAGCATATAATTATGTTTATCATCGACACCGGATATTGCTATTTTACACACAGACTGTTTTGACGATTTACCAATGGGAGTGTACATTGACTAAAGCATAGACACAGGATGTTACAATGGCGGCAGCGGTGGTGGCATCAAATTGAAACGTTCTTCATGTAATTATTAACTTGGATACTTCGTCATGCCAGGCACACATGCTAAGCTTCTGGATTGTATTGTAGGTTCTAACGAAAGGATTATCAAACAGTCTTTTATAAACAGTCAGTGAGTGATTCATCCGACAGTCTTTTATAAACAGTCAGTGAGTGATTCTTGTTTAACGAAAGGATTATCCGACAGTCTTTTATAAACAGTCAGTGAGTGATTCTTGTTTAACGAAAGGATTATCCGACAGTCTTTTATAAACAGTCAGTGAGTGATTCTTGTTTAACGCCAGATGAGTAATTCTTAAGCTATATTATAGCGAGAATAAATTATAATAAATGAAATGATGATGGTATCCACTTTGTACTAGTCCAACACGTCTAGCTGGATCTTTATAGTGCTAGATCACTGACACAATAGTCTGCGGGTAGATATGTCGCTGCATTCGGACACATTATCATGATTCTGAGTCAACCAGTCTTTGTTCCTACTCCTTAAAGCTGCGTCCTTAGTGGTGAAGCAGCAAAGACAAATTGTATAGTCTTTGGTTTAACTCGTCTGTGTCTTGAACCCACGATCTACCGTGCTTCAGGAGAGCATGCTAACCGTTACATTGGTTTAACCCGTCTGTGTCTTGAACCCACGATCTACCGTGCTTCAGGAGAGCATGCTAACCGTTACATCACCAATGCGGTCTATTTCTTGCATTGCTTTGTAGAAGATTTCTCTCAAAAAATCAATACATATTTTTGCATAATACTCACCTTTAAGAAATGTGTCAGAATTGCTTTCGTCAATCCAACTTTTCCATCTTTCGAAAGATCTATTGTAGAGTTCGTTACCGTGGTCGGGAAATTGATTATGCGGGAAATAATCATGATTTCCTAATGTTGCATAAACGGGGGCGTTTTGAAAAGTATCCTTGAGTAGATTTGTTATGTTTCCTAATAACGCATCATGGATATCAAAATTAACGTTATCATCACTTGTATGTGGTGTATTGTCTCTGAAATAAAAACAATATGCATACATGTATTTCAAGAACTAAGAATAGTCCCATCTGAGTCCACTAGACGATTATACAATGTTTTCGGTTAGATGTGTTATCTTCGAGCAAGAAAACACCATACCTGTATGTACACACACAAGGCCAGTTATATGGACCCATTCACTGTACTGAATCAGGACGACTGTATAGTAGTCTTATTGACAGGTTAGTCGAATTAATGTAAGGTCAGTTTTGTTTCCATCAAAATATTAGGAATATCAATCGAGTACAGCACTAGATATAGGACATAGTTTGAACACTGCGCTGGGCACAATATGAAAATCGTGGTTTCGGGTTATTTCGGTAATTGATCTGCAATATTAGTATTTTCCACAACAACATAACACCACTCACATTTTCGGACCATTATCCTCAATCAACACAATTTTATGAAAGCTACGACGTAACGATAGTCAATATAGCACTCATCGGAGATAATCCACGGGTAACTGCCACTGGTTTTTCCTCCTATCAATGCATTTTGCAAGGAACTCTTTTTTGAACTGGTTTGATTGATTGTAAAACCTAATCAAATTGTGTTAAAATGACTTATGAGTTCATCCCCAGTTTTTATTGTGGTTCGTGTTGCTCGAGGTTTTCTGTGTAGTGTTTTGTAGATCGTTGTTTGTTTTTATTGTGGTT
>MJUT01041121.1:110346-127693 GCA_002080005.1 Gigantidas platifrons | reverse complement strand
GGGGGGGCTGGGGGGAAAATGAGTATGAACCAAGAAGGGGAGACAACAAAATTTGACCCAGCTCACTTCAATGTCTTGTATCTCAACATACCTAAGTAAAAATTCCACTAGTAAAACACTGTGGGTTCTAACACTCTTTAAATAAAGTATGCAAGTGGATAACAAAGTTGATGAAGCATAAAAAACATGTTCAAGGTCAGATGATATGTACACTTCAGTGTACTATTTACCAAAGCACTTGTAATGCACAATATACATCAAAACTACATGTAGTTTTAGGTTGTTCTAAAGAGGTTTTAATGAAATGAGGACATTAAGTTACCAATAAAATGGACTCAAATTTAACATCCTGTAAAAGGTTAACTATAAACATTCATTGACCTTGCTGTTTTACTGTCCATTTTAATTTTGTTAATTTTTGTGACAGTGAGTTTTTTGAGAGAGAAGAAGCAAAGTTTTACAGGATTTTTACTGTTTATTCATCTCTGTCCTGTCATTGGAGATCCAATTATCAATAGTTAGAAGGCTGGAAACACATTTCACTCTACCACATTTTATCATGTCTGTCACAAGCCAGGATGTGGCTTTCCATCAACATATGTCAAGATCTTTTTTTTTTTGCTGAATAATTTGAGGTGAGAGGTAGTTTTTTGTATTGTTGATATTTGTGGAATTGTTGATCATTACTGTTGATAAAAAAAAATTTCTTTTCATTACATTAACATGATGGACAGACAAACTCATACTTAGACCTTCATTTTGAAACAACAACTGACACCAAACAAATGACAATGTTAAGTGATGACGAAAAACAAATAACACTTTAAAACAAACAATTATTCATATGATAAATATATTCAAAGCAACAATATACATACAATGTATTTATTTAACTTGAAGCACTATTTTGTAAACTAAAAACACACAAATACTTTAACAATCTAAATAAAACTAGATCTTTAATTGCTCCCCCCTTTTCTGATATGTTGCGTATAAAGCTATATTCCCGATACATCAAAAAAGGGACGGAGCAGTTAAAAGAAATAATATTAATTCAATTGATACTTTAATAAATGGTCATCAAAATAAATATAGGGATGTCAATAATTTTTGATGAAAATAACCACCAAGTATATTCTTCCCTGGTAAAAAAAAATGTCTTTCAATCTTAATAAACAATCCATTGTTAACTAAAAATATTACCTTGTTAGTTAACTTTTAGAAACAGAGAAATGGATTTCATCAAATTCATGAAAAAATACAAATTTAGCTTTGCCCAAAAAAAAGGTGTTGTCTGTTTTTGAAGGGAAATTGATCACATGACAATAATACTGTAAACTAACTTTGGCTTTTACAAGAAAAATAATCCACATGTTCTGTTTGTTCTTCCAAAACAGACTTTTAAACATTTTACAATCCATTCATAAGAGAAAAAATAAAAAAAAGTATTCATAGCAAAACAATCTTGTGAATGCAAATATAAATGTATTATGCTAGGATGAAGGTAACTTAATATTATTAGATCTAACATTATTTCTTTCTACCCTGAAAACAACAAACAAAATTGTGGAAAATGTTTTTTAGTCATTTAGTAATATCTAAAAAAAGTGTCTGATCTATTTTGCTTTGCCCTGATTGGCTACTTTCTCCATGGCTGCCTTGACCTGTGCTTCATCTGCCAGATAGTAATGTTTGACTGGGCGAATGTTTTCATCCAGCTCATATACTAATGGTATACCTGTAATTAAAGCAATAACAAATATGAAATAATAATTATAAGTTATAAAGATAAAGGAGTATATTTTACAAAATATATGTTTCATTAGTACCTACTGAAAACTAATAAAACAAATTCTAATGTAGTTGTTTAATATTCCTTGTTTGTGATTGGACAATGCTGTAATTTTCATGAGATATTTTAGCTGATTACCGCTTACGTCATCTTGTCAATAATGTGGCAATACACATCTATACACATGATTACATTAGAATGGAGATAACTGTATTGTATTTGTGAAAATTTCACGCATAAATTGTTGATTTAATGGTGTAATTTTTACGGAAAATTACCACGGTTGAAATAGCATGAAATATTTTAAAATTTTAGCTGATTACCGCTTATGTCATCTTGTCAATAAATTAATGCGGCAATAAACATCTGTGTATAGATAAACATGATAACATTATAATCAAGATAACTGTATCGTATTTGACAATTTCACGGCATCAATTGGAGATTTAATGGTCACAAATATCCGTTTACTGGCTCCGCTAACGCACCACCAGTAAACTCAATTTGCGACCATCAAATCTCCAACTGATGCCGTGAAATTGTCAAATACAATACAGTTATCTCCTAAGTGGAAAAGGGTGATAACTTGAAGAAAAAAATATATAATCTGGAAACATTTTCTATATCTACAATCTGCATCAGGTGAAAATCAAGATTTATACCAAAACGGAAAAAATATTCTGTTCTAAAATGTAAAAGATGTGATGACAATGTTCAATATGAAAAGGGAAATAACTCGGTCAGAAACCAATTTTCAATCTGCAAAACCTTTCAATATGCTCAGCTCTGTTTCTTGGCCATGAAGCATTCCAAATCACCAAATCATTTTATTTAAACTTTATGAAGAGATGGGATCAGCATGACAAATAAACTGTCACACAGAAACATTGCAAGTTAACTGATAAAATGATATAAAATTATCACTATCCGTCTTCATGCTAACCCAATTGCCCGAAGCCCTGGACAAGTAAAATTGGATTTGGACAAGAGAAAATTATGAAAGAATTTGTTTGAATAAACAGAAAATTGTCTAGATTTGGCTTTCGAGCAAATAGGTGAAAACAATTAAGGCAAAGACTGCTATCCCTAAAAGATAGATTTCTTGAGCATTTGTTTCAGACATCTTAATAGACACCACTTTCTCATATGTTTAATATTGATTCCTTCCAGTGTCAGATATAGATTTAAATGATGTTCTGGATATATGTCATGATGATAATTCTATTGACATATCACAGTTATCTATCTTACTGTTTTTTCTAATATAAACCATTTCAGTATTTAACTTTGAAAAAAAGGAAATTAGCAATTAAATCATACTTTTCAGGTTCAGATTAAATTAGATGGATCATTGAAATGACTATAGTATATCTACAAAACCCACCTGTTGGGATGTTTAGTTCTGGGATTTCTGAGTCTGGAATTTTATCTAGGTATTTTACAATGGCCCTTAAACTGTTTCCATGGGCCGAGATCAAAACCCTCTTTCCTGACTGAAAATGAAATAAGAGATTTTATAAATATGAGAGAAGGAAATCTACAGGTTGTTTATAGTTTGTTTGTACTTACATTGGTCTCTGGGTTTTCTCTCCAATGATTTGAGGTGAGAGGTAGTTGTATGCTTTGTTCATATTGGAGGAATAGTTGACCATCACTGTTTAAATAATCTTTTAACAATCCTTTTTAAAGAACCAATATATTCTAGGGGTGAGCGACTGATAATAGTAATTGTTGCTTAACACCAAATGAGTAATTTTTCAGCTATATCTATCACACGGGTGGTTTGCTACGTCACACACACGGATACTTGAACATCGCCTCGAGATAGGTTTATGCAGTTGTACAATTTAAAAAAAAGGAAAACTAACAAAACCAAGTAGTTCACCGAAGGGCCCACATATCAGACTTCATTGTTAGCATACATTCATTGCAAACACTTCTGTACAGTTAAATGGATTTTGTGTGAACGGTATCCTTGCCCGAAATTTTAACTGTACAGAAGTGTTTGCAATGAATGTATGCTAACAATGAAGTCTGATATGTGGGTCCTTCGGTGAACTACTTGGTTTTGTTAGTTTTCTTTTTTTTAAATTGTACCACTGCATAAATCTACCTCGAGTCGATGTTCAAGTATCCGTGTGTGTGACGTAGCAAACCACATGTGTATCATGGCGAGAGTGTGTTACATTTCAATGAGATGATGATGATGATGTCCACTTTGTACTAAACCAACACGCTAGTTATATTTTATAGCAATAGCTCACTGAAACAATAGTCTGCTGGAAGACATGTTGTTCCACTTGGACACGATTATTTTGATTATGAGCCAACTAGCTTTTCTCTTGATTCGCGTGGGTTCGCGCACGGCTTTGTAAATTACAAAAAAGGGTGCACTCGACTCACAGCCGCAAGTGATAAAGTTTGCCAGCTGCTTGTCTATGGTCAGTGGTTCTCTCCGGCTTCTTCCACAACTGAAACTGGTCACCATGATATAGCTGAAAGTGGCATCAAAACACCAACTAGAGGCTCAGATGAGCCTGTATCGCTCACCTCACATAGCTTAGATGAGCCTGTATCGCTCACCTCACATAGCTTTAAGTCCTCTTAAGAATGTCTGCATGCCGAATACATCCAAGTTACTATTCAAATCCCATAGGGTTCTATGTTAAAACTATGTCTGCTCATGGCAGCTATCTTGGATAGAGGTCGTGGTCACCGGACACAATTTTAAAAGTATACTACCCAAGGACCATCCATGCCATGTTTGCTTTAAATTGACTGACTGGTTTCAGAGCAGAAGACTTTTAAACAATTTTCCCATAGGGTCCTATGTTAAAACTATGTCCGCTGACGGCGGCCATCTTGGATGGAGGTCGGGCTCACAGGACATAATTTTGAAAGTTGATCACCTAAGGACCATTCATGCCATGTTTGCTTTAAATTGACTTGCTGGTTTCAGAGGAGAAGACTTTTAAACATTTTTTCCATAGGGTCCTATGTTAAAACTAAGTCGAGTCATGGTGGCCATCTTGAATTTCCGATCAGCAAACGATTCACAAGTTTAGTACAGGACCCCCAATGATCATTCCTGTAAAGTCACAATTCAATTGGCTTAGTGGTTTTTAACAAGAAGATTTTTAAAATTTCGACCAATCAGAACACATTATGGGCCCTGGCAGCCATGTTGGATTTCTGATCAGCGCCAAAAACAAAAATCTTGTATATGACCATCTAATGAACATTTCTGCCAAGTTTGGTTCAAATCTGTTGCGTGGTTTCTGAGAAGAAGATCTTTGAATGTTTTTCCCATAGGGTTCTATGTTAAACTATTTCCGTGGTGGTGGCCATCTTGGATTTCTGATCAGCATGAAAATTATAAATTTGGTAGAGGACCATCCAAGGAACATTCATATCCAGTTACAGTTTCATTGGCCATGTAGTTTCTGACAAGAACATCTTTGAAATTTCAGCCAATAAGAATGCATATTTATGGCCCTGGCGGCCATGTTGGATTTCAGATCAGAACCAAATGAACAAACCTGATAGAGAATCACCCAATAAACATTCCTGCCAAGTTTGGTTTCAATTGGTCAAGTGGTTTCAGAGAAGAAGATTGAAGTTAACGTACGACGACGCCAACGACGGATGCAAAGTGATGACAATAGCTCACATGGTCTTTTGGACCAGGTGAGCTAAAAATCAAATCAGTTCCAAGGTATTCTAACTTTTATAATTGCTAGGGTTGTTGGTGTTTAATGCAACTGTAAACAATGTTCCAAGCTAAATCATGGTAGTCAGTTTTATTGGTGGAGGAAATCGGAGTACCTGAGAAGTGCATTGATCTGCTGCAAATCATTTAAAATCTTAATCACATTGAGTTGTATCAAGAACACCTCATCATGGACTCGAACCCACATAATGGCACATAAGTGGTTACAAGAACTTAACAATTTGCCACCCAGGCCCCAAAATATTAAAGCTTGGAAATGGTCTTTCTGTTTATAAACTGTAAATTATCCTCAAAAGTGCTCACTTTGGTGTTAAACAACAATCCCTTCCTCAATTTTCTAACACACACCACCCTTGTTCTAGATGTATTAGTTTCCAAACCTGAGACTTTATAAAGTTTAAAAAACAGAGTTTCCCTATGTGTTGTCTCACATGCACAAGGAATGTATCATCTGCAAATTAGCTCATAATACTATTTTTGATTTGACCTAATTTATAAGAATATCAATTCAACATCAAAACAGTTAGACATTATTTAGCCAAGAAAAGAATCACAAATACCTTCACAGCCGGTATAAT
The DNA here is from genome assembly GCA_002080005.1 of Gigantidas platifrons. Classification (NCBI taxonomy): domain Eukaryota; kingdom Metazoa; phylum Mollusca; class Bivalvia; order Mytilida; family Modiolidae; genus Gigantidas; species Gigantidas platifrons. Next base: position 121,593 of record MJUT01041121.1, on the reverse strand, counting down.
GGCATCATGCCAGTAAGGAATAGCTCTTGCAACCGTATCTTTAAGACATTCGCATGGGGGTACTACACTTTCATCTAAATGCTGAAGATAAAAATATATACCGTATAACAAATTACAATTACTTTTCTATATGCTGAAGATATTAATATATAAAACAGTAAACAATGACTTTTTTAAGTTATCTTTAAGCTAACAAATTTGAATGACAACTTTTGACTGAAAATTCTCCAATTGTGAAATATAAAAATATTATCTCCCTTTCTTATTATCATAAGAGTTGTCTTTCTTTGATACAAGACAAAGTAGGTATTTTGGCAATTTGAGGTTGAAATGAAACCTACCCAAAATAGACTTAATACTTACAGAATTTGAATTATGCAGCGATAGAATTCAGAACTAAAGGACAACACAAATTTTAGACATTCCTAGATAATTACAAAATAAAATATATTTCAACTTTTTTATAGAACTAGTGATTGCTTACGCCATATTTAGCCTCTTTAGCTGACCACCTATCATCAGAGGGTTCTAATGCTGGTGGTGGGGTATCATAAGATCTTCTCCAAATCTGTAATAAACAACAAGAAAAAATAGTCAGACATTCTTCTTATTCAACTAGCTGGGTTTCGATCTGAAATACAATGCAAGGTGCACTAATTGATTGACTAAAAGTATGAGATTTTTTCTAGAACTTTATGAATGCTGTCTAAGCCTTCAATTTCCACAAATATAAATTGTGATCATTCCAGAGGAACCTCTGGAACGTTATATAAACCTCATGTGACGCTAAAATTGGAAAAACCCTACTTTTGATTTTGGAGTCACGTGAGGTTAATATAACGTTCCAAAGGCTCCTCTGGAACGATCTAAATTAATCTGTTCCGTGTGCATAAATCTTTCTTTGTTACCATTAAAATTTACAAAAAAAAACACCAATTTATAAAACATGACACAGGACATTAATAACAGTTTCATATAATAAAACAATTACTGACTTTCATTTCGATTAATATAAGGATCTATCATTCCAAGGCTTCGGCCTCGGCAAATTTCATATATCTTGGAACGATAGATCCTTATATTAACCTCAACAAAAGTCAATAATTGTATAGTGTTAGCAACTATATTGTTAACAAGTCAAGAATCTGGGTTGAAAAATACAAAAGGAATTTATTAAAAAAAAACTAGACTGCAGCATGCTCTGGTACAACACTTGGACATCAGAGATTTAAGTGAAAACTGTACTTGAACATGATGACCCCAAGAAAAACTGAAGGAAATAAACATCCTGATAATATTAATGAATGTGCACCTTTGGTATATGTACAAATAATATCCTGTTAAAAAAACTTCTAGTTTGAAAACTGTGACAAGAGTTAAGTGGACAAAGCATTTTATATTTATACAAAAGTTCATAAAAATGGACCAAGCATTATACATTTATACAAAAGTTCACAAAAATGGACCAAGTTCAACAACCTGTGTTAAAAAAATTATATTATGTGATTAAACCAACTGAATATATACTTGAATAACAATAACATGATTTACATCTATAATCACCATTCAATGACATATTCACCAGTGAAGAAGGAACTGTATACCCTTCCGGAGCACCTAACTTCACCACCAGTTTTAGTTGGGTTCATGTTGCTCAATCTTTAATTTTCTATAGTGTTTTGTATTAAAGGAAAAGGCCATGGTCTTGACAAGTTAGAGTGAAAATTTAAATGACAGTAAAAAAAAAGACATTTGTGTTAATGAATGTTAAAGATAGTATACCATAAGGTAGAATTTGGTCATTGAAGTTGCCTGTTGCACCAAATAATGGGATCGCCATTTTTCAAAACTCTCCAATGTGGAGGAGACAAAAGCCTGAAAAGGGGCGTATCCATTCTCGGATTATACCTTCCCGTTACGTCACGCAATCAGTATCGTATATTATATCAGCATTGATCAGTTGCAATTTTTTCATTAAAAATTATGTAAATCGTAAAATAACGTGGTATATATTTATCTTTTGATATTTACAAAATCATTATGACTTATGTTAAGCATTTTATTGCACTAAGTAACGAAGGGAAAGAGTGAGAAGATTTTTTGTGTGTAATTACCGATCCGGACAGGACTACCTGTCAACACAATGATCATCGATCAGTGACCTCGAAAAACACGGGAAAGTATGACAGCATTGGGGACAAAAAAGACAAAAAACATGTGTAAGCACAAAACGAGTTAAAAATGACAGTTATTTAACCTACGGCCAATCACTTAAAACATGAAATTATACGTAGAACCCCCCTCCCCCGATACAAATAAACTACTTTGTTTTATGAAAATGTAACATGGGATGGGAATATTAAGAACAAAATTAGAACGATATACATTTATAAACATTGTATTGCAGTTGATCTGATATTAAAACATAACCAAACGGGCACGATGTTGCAAAGAGTCAGATACATGTTATTTATTCACCTAACATGATACGACTGAGTGACGTCACATGAAGAGGTGTCATGGCCGCTTACACTACGACAGGAAATTCCAAATATTCATATTTTTAATTGGGTATATTAATGTTAATAAAGGTTTTTTTTTTTTAAATAATAAGTTATTTACGAATAACAAGTTATAATTAATTGAATTAAAACAACTTTTCAACTGACTGGTCTTTTCCTTTAATATTATTATTTTTCCTTCAATTTATGGCTTTTTACATCAAGAGAAGTTTAAAGATATACAACACTTTTGATATCTTCAAGCTTCTCTTGATGTAGGTAAAAGAGCTAGCTTCAGGTTTTCTTATACAACACTTTTGATATCTTCAAGCTTCTCTTGAAGTAGGTAAAAGAGCTAGTTTCAGGTTTTCTTATACGACACTTTTGATATCTTCAAGCTTCTCTTGAAGTAGGTAAAAGAGCTAGTTTCAGATTTTCTTATACAACACTTTTGATATCTTCAAGCTTCTCTTGAAGTAGGTAAAAGAGCTAGTTTCAGGTTTTCTTATATAACACTTTTGATATCTTCAAACTTCTCTTGAAGTAGGTAAAAGAGCTAGTTTCAGGTTTTCTTATACGACACTTTTGATATCTTCAAACTTCTCTTGAAGTAGGTAAAAGAGCTAGTTTTAGGTTTTCTTATACAACACTTTTGATATCTTCAAACTTCTCTTGAAGTAGGTAAAAGAGCTAGTTTCAGGTTTTCTTATAAAAACACTTTTTTTTTACCAAAAGTATTAAGGAAAAGCAGGAGCACATCACTTTTTTTTTTACCATATGTACAATGCAGCAAGAAATAGCATAATTGTATGAATTTTTAATTTTCTAAAATAAACTACTGTAGATAATTTTTTTTTGTCTATTCAATTAATTGAAAAAATATACATTTGCATGTTTACTTCATTGAAAAATCTCATTATTATTTACCTTAACTTGTGCTTCTCCATATTTAGCAGCAGTTTCTGATTTATTTAGTCCTTGTAGACCACCATAATGTCTTTCATTAAGTCTCCAATGTCTTTCAACAGGGATCCAGTGTAAATCCAGCTCATCTTGTATAAAATATAATGTTTTGATGGCTCTCTTTAATAAACTGGTGAAGGCAATGTCAAAAGTAAATCCTTTCTCTTTCAACATCTAGAAATATATGTTTATTTATTGTTATTAACAAAGTACAGTGGTCCCTCTCGACCTCTCGTATAAAGCCATCCCTTCTGCAACAGAAAAGTGGCTCTCAAGCAGAGAAGCAGCAAATTTATACAAATTTAATAGTCATTGGTTTCATGGGACAGGTGCTCAAATACCTGATTTACCACACTCGAGGTGCGATTCCTAAGCATCACACCACTGATGCCTCTTTGTACATTTTTACTATACAGTAATAACAAAAAATGTCACTATACATGTACATTGAAAAAATTTCTTTGCTTGATGGACATGTTCATTAGTTTTTGTATTTACAAGCAAGCTTTCAAAATACTTAAAATGTAAATACAATGTATATATAAACAGAATTTCTTTTAGTTAAGTTACAAACTAATCCAATAACTTAAAACTGTCTTATTGTTTTACTATTAAATGATATTTGCAGTGTAATGTTATAACTAAAAAATATTCCCAAAATTTTGATGGCATTGGATTTTGCTTCTGATTAGCTTGTTTATTAACTTGAACCAAGGATTTGTATAGTAGAAAGGATATGAATCTCGCGAGATTTAACATAGATTGTATGCAAGTTAGTATGCTGCGTGGCAAGAACAAGTGAGATTACCCATAGTGCAATTCGTTGACGATGCATGTGCCTTGATATATAGTGAAAATTTTTGATCGCTTCTAAGTTCAACATTTTAAACCAGTATTTGTAAATATTAAAACCATAATTACAGGTATAAAGTGAAAATATTTGTCCTAAATACCAATCATTAATAAAGTATCGACTTTTTGTAGTATCACCCATATTTCATCAATAATCAACATTAATCGATTTGCCCTTTTGACCTTCATAATCCCGCCTAGACTCGAATTTAAATTTTGAACCCCTCTCTTCTCTCATCATACCGAATATTGAAGCGGAGCCATCATTTTTGTGATAATATAAATATTTTTGAATGTACAGAAGGAGTTTGATTGAAAACAGTGCTCCCGATTTGTATTTAAGGATTGTTAATACAATGTACAATGTACGTGTATGAGGGGTGATACAGAAAAAAAAAACCCAAAAAACATTTCCATTGAACCTACATATGTATATAGGCAAAATGAAATCCAAGGACTGTTTTGTGTAGTGTAGTATATAGATGATATATAGAACGAACCTTTGTGTAATTGGTTGATTTTCCTACGAATGCTCAAATCATTTCAAAATTAATGTATAAAACATGTACATCGCCACGCGATAATGAGTAATGTTACACTTCCATTCCAAGTAATCCTAGACCAAAATGCACATGCTTAACAATTTTGATTGATCCAAGAAACAAAAGAAAAACTCTTTTTGTCTTCCCATTAACCTTATGGAATTAATATTGATATAAATGTACGCCGGCTGTCAGATTATTTTTATGCCCAAATTATGGTGAATTTGACAACACATGCCATGGTCTTGCCGACTATGCATATACACAAAATGTTTGTGTATATGGATGGTTAGTAACACACGTAGATGAGTAGAATAAAACCCTGTAACGCCTATACTATGCGGCTAGCCTATGCCTATATCAGTATATGGTCACAACTATTAAAAACAATTTATATACAGTACCTGACCAGCATTTTTTGCTTCTGCTAAACCAGTATCTGATAAATCAGCATCATGCCATCCACAAAAGAGATTTTTTTGGTTCCATTCACTCTCCCCGTGTCTCACAAAAACTATTGTATATTTCGTTTGAGACATGATGACTGTCACTGCAGACCGTAGTGTCAAACAAGATGTGCTGGGAAGTGACCTTCCGTCGGTGTCCTGTCCTTGACCTTTTAGGGAAGAAGGGGAGGTAATTCAAATAAACATTTTCGTGACTTGGATGCTACTTTCATTTTTAAACACGATTTTGCAAACTAAGTGTTTGTTTTAGGTGTTATAATATTTGTCTTATAAGACAGAAAAGTTGGCAAATACGTATTAATTTCTCCTGTCACGCCGACTGGTCTCCAATGTTAGTTTTGGTTTTATTTCTCAAGTAAAATGTTAACCTGCACACCTGTACTGTAGAGGCTGTACTGCTGTAGCCGTAGGCGTAGCCTGCGTAGGTCACATACATAGATACGATAACGTAACCCTCATTCCGCTTGAGCTCCATTTAGGGTTACGAATCGATCCCATTCAACGTATGGGAGCAGTGCCCGGAGTGATTCACACCGGGCGGTTTTTTGTCCTAATTCCGTTGTAAGTGGTTGGAAAAATTAACGGGGTGAAAGATAAATATATTTAGGTAAACCTTGAGGTGTTAAATAATCGCTGCAGCAATCCATGGTAGACTTGTATCCATCTGAAAATTTGAATGCATGAAATCTTCTTTCTGTCCGACATTTTGTTTACAAGTTGCTAGTTCACGCGCACTTGCCTCGTTTTTGAGATATCCTTATTTGGATCAATTTTAATATAGTAAAATCGACTTTTTCGTAGTAACAGTTTTCCATATTTGGCATTTATGGATACATGTAGGCTCCGGCCATCGCGAGAGTCTACGTAAGGTGTTATGGCGGACAAGTAACAATTTTCAAATACGAAACCGGTCTTGAAGATAGAAACAGGGATTGCAACACTTATTTCGTATCACCATTACTTAAAAATTGTTGGGAATAATAAGATATGACCAGATATGAAAAAAGAAAGTTGAAATATTCACGGAAAGAAAATTTTAATTTGCTCCCATACGTTGAATGAGATCGATTCGTAACCCTAAATGGAGCACAAGCGGAATGAGGGTTACGTTATCGTATCTATAGGTCACAATGCTCGGTCAGCAGTAGCAGGTACATTTTGTAACATAGCCGACATAGCCATAAGACTGAAGGGGTAGCCTTTACCATATGACCAAGTACCCTTTTTTGCCACTAACATTTATAAAATAGCATTAGCTGAACCTGTTAGTTTCAGGTTGAAAGAAAATTTTATTGTTCCCATTTTTTTGTAGAAAAACCATGATTTTTTTCACATGATATCCCATTCATTTCCTCACATAGTATGGTAAGGAATGTAAATACAAATGTATTATTATAATTCATGGTTCATATGAACCACCTTTTTCATGTTTAATTGAAATTTAATTACAGTTCATATCCTAGCAGTAGCAATTAATTAAAAAATATGGAAAAAGTGGTCCAAGTTGTTTTTTGAAAAGCATATAATTCTATTCTTACTAGAATGTATCAATAACTCGTAATCTGATTGGATCACTTATTCTACGTCAATTGAAAGGAATTTATAAATCAATATTTCCGTTTGCCAGACTACTTTTTTCCCCAGCCATTCCACGCGTATAAATCTACGAGCAATGATACTAAGGGGTTCTACTGGAAGGATCTGCCATCTTTAAAATGTGAAATCCTACATGTCATATTTACAACAATATACAAAAATAATTAAAAAGCTTACATTGAAAACTTGTTTTAGATAAATTGTATCAAATTTGAAGCGTACACGAAGCCAAATAACATCTAATCTTTACGTTTCAAACTGGAAGTCTTCATATGACGTCAATGATGTCATGGTGGTTATGTTCCGAAGTCGTCAATAACATTTCGCAGATTTTTTTCAGTTTACAATTGTATGTCAATTGCATGTCCTTGGGTATTTCTTTAATAGTATTTAGTGTCAAAAACAAACATGATGTCCAAGAATAAGAATTATAAGGATTAAACACTGTGTTTTTAGGAAATTCTGTATGTATAAACTTCGGCAGCTCTCTCACAAACTTTACATAAAGTCCTTTGGACTTTATTCATTTAGTGAGTAAGCTGCCGGAGTTTATACATAGATAATTTCCTAAAAAACAGTGTTTAATCCTATAGTATTCATATGATCACCTCACATGAAGTAGATTTTGGACATGGGTTTGATCCCTATTCGAATCAAACCAAAGACTATTAAATTGGTAGATATATGCAACTTCTATTCTGGTTGAACAAGTCAGGATATGTCAAAATGGAGCAACACATCAATTCTTCAACTGTTGTTCCAGAGAGCTGAGATAAGTCAAATTGCCACTACAGTTTAATTGTTCCCATTAATACAAATTAAAACATGTAACTGTTTAAATTGTTAACAATGTCATTTGTGTGTTGTTGGTTTTTTTTTGTGTGGCTGTAAATATTTCTACAATTTCTATTGTTGACCTTTTGACTTTTGACTGAAACTTTAATTTTCTGAAATATTGCTAAGGCTGGTGTTAAACACCAATCAATCAATCAATCAATCAATTTTCTGAATAGAGATATGCCATTGGTTTGTGTTCAACCTATAAACTGCCAGGACACGGTAACACCCATGTCCTCTAAAAGCATTATTCAAAGTTTTATGGTTTGGATCACATGTTAAATAATTTTGTTCTTATTAAACAGATAATGAGATTTGATACTGGTATATTTTACCTGTGTGTTGTTTGGAGTGTTCTAATTGAAGCAAGTCTGTCACCAAAAGACAAGAAAAAAGACAAAAAAGATCAGGTAAATTTTATCATGTTGAACCAACTATTTGCCATTCAACAATGTAGAGATTTCAATGCATGTTTTGTGATGATTGCACATTATTTGATGAGAGAGAAAATTTCATGAGCTTTTGACTTGTCCAATTTTTTGCCTGCATTTTGTTTCTTGATTTTCTGTGATGCCACAGTTTGTTTTACACTTGATTAAGACAGGTATGGTCCTTGTATTAATCCCTTTCCAAATCTTATTCAAACAGTCCAGTACTGCATCCATTATGGCTGTCTGAGGCCGATTCTTAAACAATAATTGGTTTTCTACCAATCAACGTGCAATATTTTTCTTCAACATGTTCAATTATTTGAGAAAAAAAAAAGAAATTTGCTAATAATTGTTAAAAATCATAATTTTCTTTGATATTCCTAGAAAAAAAAGTTTGGGATATGTCCATATTTGGTCAGTCAAGTTCATTAAATTAATAAACAGTTCTACATTTCAAGTGGCATAGATTGAAATTATGAATGTAGATGGACAATAGTGTTATTTTTTAAGTATACATTTATTTGTTTTGTTTTCTTTGTTACCAAAACTTGTAAGAAGAAATAAAGAAACAGTTGTAAACCATAGATATTTTTTTTTTCTCAGTTTTTGAATATACCATATACACAATACTGTAAACATGAATACAAATCTGTCATTATATGATTTGACATTTTTTTTAATATATTTTGAATGTAAAATTTTAATGTTATATTTTAGTTCAAACCAGCTACAAAGAATGTTATAGACAGAGGACTTGTGAAAGAAGAATTCAAACTTAAAGATATTCTGAAAGAGTATGGCTCCTATAGTAAATCAAAAACCTCACATTTTAAGGGTGATATATTAGCTTATGTAACTCCTGTAAGTTTTATTATAAAATTAAGTAATACAATGTATTTCAATTTATTATGTTAACCTAACCAATGTTTAAAATTACATTGAGATTTATACACACTGCTCCCTGAGTTAATTCAATTCCAATCCAAACCAGATATTCACTTAAATAGAAAACTACTGTGAATGGACACTCTCTACTCGGGAAAGGACAGAATTGCTGACATTCATGGAGGATATCTCAATCTTCAATATGGACACAGGAAGAACCAAAGCTCTACTTTTATTGATAATTTATATAGCTTGTGTAGAGATTTTATAAAATCTCTGAGATTTTGATCAAATCTCTCAAAGATCAAATATGTGAATCACCATTTGCCTACCCACCTATCTCAACCTATCTGATTTAGAACCACAGAAAACAACTTAGCTTATGAATATAACAAATTACAATAAATCATCAAATCTCAGATAAAAAGGGAGGTAATTAAAAATTAAATTCTGTCTAGTTATTTGAAGGTGGTATTAAAGGATTATTTTCATGCAAAGTGTTTTCCCTTTTTTTAACAATACTTTCTTGTTTCAGTTCCATTATTCACCATGTTTAATGCATATAATGCCGGCAGATTACTCTGTGCAAGGATAAAATGTATTTTACATTCATTGTGAAATTCAGTTTTATTTCATGCATATACAATACCCCCTTTTACCAGACTGGCAGCCACTTAATTTAATGCAGTGTTATTTTATTTCAGTGGAATAGCCATGGATATGACATAGCAAAGCTGTTTAGTAATAAATTTAGTATGGTCTCCCCAGTGTGGTTACAAGTGAAACGACGTCCTGGCGGATCATACCATGTACAAGGAGGACATGATATTGACGATGGTAAGTATAAACAGTCAAAAACTTCAACCATAATGTCATAAAGAAAGAAACTTTATATTCCTATCATCTTTGTGTTAAAATAAAATGAAAAACAAAAAATACCAAACCGTCAGAACCGTTCCAAAATATAATCTGAAAATTGTAGAAACAGGGGCAAAATTGCTACCCCTAACACATTATTAATGACAGCTCACTTTCCTGGCTTTGACTGATACCCCTAACACATTATTAATGACAGCTCACTTTCCTGACTTTGACTGATACCCCTAACACATTATTAATGACAGCTCACTTTCCTGACTTTGACTGATACCCCTAACACATTATTAATGACAGCTCACTTTCCTGGCTTTGACACTCCAAGTGCACATCTTTTTAACTGTGTAAGATTCTACTGACTATGGATCAATAAACTGTCATTATTTCAAGTTGATGTTTCTATCCCTATGATTTAAACCCAATTTGTTGGGTTTTGATGACAATTCATCTTTGACAAATAAATTCATTTTTAAAACCTTTTTGGTACTGTAAACCGGGAAATTTTCGCGATTAACTGACGAAATCCACATTCGCGCTGTTTTAAATTCGCGGTTCACAGACAACCTAAAGTGATAAAATGTATACAGTATTATTTAGACAAAAACATGCTGTGTCATATTTTCCTGACGGTAAAGATCTGCCTTGATCTTTCTTAGGTAGTTTGACCACATCATCGAATTGTTTATACAATTAATTAAAACTGTTTGATACTGGTTTAATTAATCCTATGCGAGATCGATAAATGATAAAAAAAACACTCACACAATTATTAGACAGAACTGACTTGATCAAAAGTGCATTTGAGGCCGTTGTCATTGTTGTTATTCAGTAAACTCTTTGATCCATGACAAGTAACAGGTGTGGATTAACGGTTGAAGTGTGACATGTTTACACAACAAATGTCAATTGATGTTTTAATATTTTAACAAGCTTATAAATAATATATATTGTATAATTTTATTTTGTATGTAATAATTATTTTATGGAAAACAAATATCCTATGTAGAACATCGCTTTGCATCCGATGTCTGCTTATAAATGGTCATGCTTTTTTCTCCTGATTTATCTATGAAAAATTGTCGGATTTGGCATTTCCTTGAAATATTCTATTCTATTCTATTTACTAGTATTTTCCCTTTCTTGAAATATTCGCGACAGTTTTATTTTCACGCTTCCAATGTTACCGCGAAAATAGCGAAAATAAAACTGCCGCGAAAATTACCCGGTTTACAGTACACTTCATGTTTGTTTGATTTTTAGCCAAGTTGCAACGAAGTTGCAGTCGGCTTATGTTTTG
>MJUT01041121.1:65502-93011 GCA_002080005.1 Gigantidas platifrons | reverse complement strand
AGCTACCAATGCATGATAGAGATGCACCTTAATTTGACTAGAGCTACCAATGCATGATAGAGATGCACCTTAATTTGACTACAGCTACCAATGCATGATAGAGATGCACCTTAATTTGACTAGAGCTACCAATGCCTGTTAGAGATGCACCTTAATTTGACTAGAGCTACCAATGCATGATAGAGATGCACCTTAATTTGACCAGAGCTACCAATGCATGACGGAGATGCACCTTAATTTGACTAGAGCTACCAATGCATGATAGAGATGCACCTTAATTTGACTACAGCTACCAATGCATGATAGAGATGCACCTTAATTTGACTAGAGCTACATATGCCTGTTAGAGATGCACCTTAACATGACTAGAGCTACCAATGCATGATGGAGATGCACCTTAACTTGACTACAGCTACCAATGCATGATAGAGATGCACCTTAATTTGACTAGAGCTACCAATGCATGATAGAGATGCACCTTAATTTGACTACAGCTACCAATGCATGATAGAGATGCACCTTAATTTGACTAGAGCTACCAATGACTGTTAGAGATGCACCTTAATTTGACTAGAGCTACCAATGCATGATAGAGATGCACCTTAATTTGACTAGAGCTACCAATGCATGATGGAGATGCACCTTAACTTGACTAGAGCTACCAATGCATGATGGAGATGCACCTTAACTTGACTAGAGCTACCAATGCCTGATAGAGATGCACCGTAATTTGACTACAGCTACCAATGCATGATAGAGATGCACCTTAATTTGACTAGAGCTACCAATGCCTGATGGAGATGCACCCTAATTTGACTACAGCTACCAATGCATGATAGAGATGCACCTTAATTTGAATAGAGCTACCAATGCCTGATAGAGATGTACCTTAATTTGACTAGAGCTACCAATGCCTGATAGAGATGCACCTTAATTTGACTAGAGCTACCAATGCCTGATGGAGATGCAACCTAATTTGACTAGAGCTACCAATGCCTGGTAGAGATGTACCCTAATTTGACTAGAGCTACCGATGCCTGATGGAGATGTACCCTAATTTGACTAGAACTACCGATGCCTGATAGAGATGCACCTTAATGTGACTAGAGCTACCAATGCCTGATAGAGATGCACCTTAATGTGACTAGAGCTACAGATGCCTGATGGAGATGTACCTTAATGTGACTAGAGCTACCAATGCCTGATGGAGATGCACCTTAACTTGACTAGAGCTACCAATGCCTGATGGAGATGCACCTTAACTTGACTAGAGCTACCAATGCCTGGTAGAGATGCACCTTAATTTTAATAAAAATGACATTATTTACAAAATGTTAATTTCAATAATAAATATATCTTATAAACAGTATAATTAAATACCAAAACACTGACTGACTGCAGGGATGATACCCCCATGGACTAATGGTCTGCCTACAGATAGTAATGGTTGACAATAAAGACAACCACATCATGACAGAAATTGATAGAAATCTAGATCATGATTTGGGATAGGTATGAAAGGGGTAGTTTTCTTCCCAAAGACTTTTAAATTAGATGGATTTGAGTGTGCCTGGTGAAGGTTATCTCAAAACCCTGTGGTAAGACTAAATTAGATATCTACATGGATTTGAGTGTGCCTGGTGAAGGTTATCTCAAAACCCTTTTGTGAGACTAAATTAGATATCTACATGGATTTGAGTGTGCCTAGTGAAGATTATTCCAAAACCCTGTTGTAAGACTAAATTAGATATCTACATGGATTTGAGTGTGCCTGGTGAAGGTTATCTCAAAACCCGGTTGTAAGACTAAAATATATATCTACATGGATTTGAGTGTGCCTGGTGAAGGTTATTCTCAAAACCCTGTTGTGAGACTAAATTAGATATCTACATGGATTTGAGTGTGCCTGGTGAAGGTTATCTCAAAACCCTTTTGTGAGACTAAATTAGATATCTACATGGATTTGAGTGTGCCTGGTGAAGGTTATCTCAAAACCCTGTTGTGAGACTAAATTAGATATCTACATGGATTTGAGTGTGCCTGGTGAAGGTTATCTCAAAACCCTGTTGTGAGACTAAATTAGATATCTAAATATTTATCAAAGTGGTTCATGGCTTCTGTGATTGGTGTGTAAGCCCAATTTAGTATTTCAGCAATATAAAGGCTTTTATAATAACAAAACTGAGAACAAAATACAAAGACATGATGAAAGAATTGTTAATCAAATAAGACAGACAAATAAAATAAAATAAAAGAGTAACAAAGACAACCATTGTGAGAAAACATAGAAAACTGAAGAGGGACCGTATCAAAAGCTAAACTAACATTCTCTGGAAGAATAAATAGTTCCTGATAAAAGTTAGGTAAAACCAATGATTTATAACATGGCAACAATTCAAATACATGAACTTCGTATGCATGTACTGCTATTAATTTACTAAACAATATAAACTTTCACTGCCTCTATTCCCTTGCACTATCATATCCCATTCACTCCTCTAGATCTTACCCCCCTTTTTCTTCTTATACCGGCCCTTTAACCCCCGATCCCATTCCCCCTGCCATCCTTTTTGTTCACCCTTTCACTTCGCTAATTTCTCTATCATTCTCCTTTCATAATGAAGTCTTGAATAGAGGCTGATAAATGAAAAGAATTTACGAAAAGTTTAACAGCAGTAGGAATATATATACATGCAGTCTGTGAACGCTCGTGTCAGGGTATATATATGATAGATGTAAAACTCACCTTCAAACAATACTGTACTGTAAACATTTCTGAAATACAAATATTATAAAAACTATGTTTTCGTGTACAACTGTAGTTACATGGATAGTTGTATGTTAAGTTTTGACAGAAGACATTCGTCCGTCGAAATTTCCGCACAAGACAAGAGACCCCCTTCAGATATTTTATTTTTTATTTTTATAACACAAGTCAATGATGATATAATTTACTTGAAAGAAGATTTCTAAAATTAGAAATTTTGTTATTCATTTTGGTGTTCAAATTCTGATCACCCAACAATATATGGCAATGTCACTGTACATAGTATCAATCATGGGTTCAGAAAACCAAGTATGAAACCCACCTCAACACAATATATATGACATTTCTTACTAGAATCTTATTCTAAATATCGTAAACGAAAAGACGTACGACAAATACTGGTAGTAGTTCCCAGAGCTCACCACACAGAGCTGACCAACGCATCTTCTACAGGATAAGAGGCAGCGTCTTGAAATTAAGTGGATTGGGGGGGGGGGGGGGGGGNGGGGGATCGCCATTAAAAAATGAATACTCCGTGAATTGACGATTAACATTACTCTTTTTCTTTATATAGCGTTAACAGTAGACATGAAGGGTTGTTTGTCTCTTTACATTAAAAGACATTCCCACCCTCAGATTGGGACCTTTTTCTACTCCATTTTTTGTGATTTATATATTTTGTGTACTCAATATTTTATTAATCTGATTTAAATGTCACAAACTTAAGGATGTCGAACCTAATCGTGTATAGATGTTATATAGGTCACGAATTAAGTATGTATACATTTCAATATTATTTACAAGATAATTGTATATCATCTTCCAAGAAGTAAGTATGCACTTCCATGCAGTACAACCAGGAAAGGTTTGTTAAATCTCATTAACTAATAAGTATTTATGACGAACTATACAACATTTATTTTTATATTTGAACTTACACTATAATATCTATTAAGTCAAAATTGCTATGACAAAATATTGTTTTTCTAATATTTGCTGTGGTCAAATGGTATAAATTAGGAAATTGTTTCCTATTTCGGGACGTTACCCACTCTATCCTTAGATCCTAGTCCCGCACTTGGAAGAATACGAATTTATCATGATAAATTGTCTGTAAATTTTGATGTGACGCCCAATGTCGGATTTAGGACAAATGAGGCCCTGTGCTAGTTAAGTTATGAGGCCCCTCAATTGGGCCCTGAAGAAGGTAGACCCGGTAGTCCTACACAGGCAGTCAGGCACACTCCCATACTGGGGCCATAGACTATCAACTCTATCATTATATCCGAAATTGCTCCGAAAGAGAACTCCTTCAAATTTAATATTGCACCACAAGCAAACATCCATCGTAAATAAAACTTTGACAGGAAGATGGGCCCCCTGTCAAACGGGTTTCTGTGCTTAAGCATACCTAAGCACAATGGTAAATACGGAACTGGTGATGCCATTAAACCATACAAAAACCACGATTATGTTCAATGGTCTTGATAGAATAGATTTAGAATACAATAGAATATTGTTCCCATCAACGTCCCATAGGGGAACATTACATCAACTGCGTCACTTTAGCTATTGAGATTATCTTAGTGTTTCGAAGGTTGGCCGTTGACATTTTAGTTTTCAATCCCATCTTCAGACCCCAGTAGTATCCTCGTGTATTCTATTTGTATTGTGTTTTCGACATACTAACATATTTCCGGTGATTTATCTTGTATCTAGTTGAAACCAGACATACCTTTTATTCTAGAGTTAGTAAGTACTCTTGCGCATAATATCATATTAGTAAAATAAAATTTGCTCATAAGTTAGTTTTTAATTCGAGTTCAGAATATATACGACGCTTTTGTTTACAAAAAAAATGACGTCTTGTGTTTTCGACCTATCTAATAAACCGACTCAAACTCGGTAAGGATGAGATGTACAAATCCGGAATTGCTTGTGATTTGATGCCAATATTTATTGCATACGATTTTATATCCAACTTATTTATTTTTTCATAAAAGGGGAGGAATAAATAACTAAATGCTATAAATAACGTAATCAAGGTTTTATTTTATCTTCACAACATCCACACCAACTCTTCCTCAAACTCTATCTAACAGTGTTGATTATATAGGGATTGCATACACTTTAGAAGCTTTGTACACTCCCATATTCTTATTTAGAATCTTCGATAACACAGTGTGTAAAGATGTTGGGGAATATTGTCTATAATCCCCCCTCCTAGATTGCTGTTTCTAAAAAAAAAAAAAAAAATGGTAATACCAAGTAAAACCTGTAAGGATCATCCAATTTTTCGTATCTAAAATATATTTTTGTATGAATTCTGACCGCATGACAATTACGTGACTGAATAACAGAGAGTTGAACTAGACATAATTAATAACATCAACCATTATTCTTGGATAGTTATTGATCTTGATAAGATTCTTTCAGAAGAAAGAAAAGGCAATAGTGAAACTTGCAAAAATACACTATCAAATGAAAACAATGTTTGTACTTATATTTACTAGCTTTATTTTCAGCATCGTTGCCACACGTGTTACTGTTTGTTGTTATATCTAAGTTTAGCAGCCGACCATGACGTCACGATGTCATGCGCTAAATATAAGAAGTAAATAAACATTAGGACGAAAACATAAGACGGTCGAAAACATGATACGAGGCGATATCATGATGGGGACAGTTCAAGTCATATTTGAGCTGGAGCGAGGTGGAGCGACCGGAAGTGACCGGCCCTGACCGGAAGTGACGTCAGTCACGTGACCAGAAGCGGCCCTGATTGGAAGTGACAAGAAGTGACGTCGTTTCCCCCCCCCCCGCGTTTTTTTCTTGTGACGTCATTTTTTCACCGCGTTTTCTTTTGTGACGTCATTTTCCCCTTACTAGAGTAGTAGTACAAGTACCATGGCTACAGGAAGTCACCCCGAAGGGGTGTGCGCATACGCAACCGGGTTACCTGCACTTTTTTTATCCGTACTTTTTTCCCGTACTTTTTTTTTCGCGTACTTTTTTTCCCGTATTTTTTTTTCGTCTACTTTTTTTTCCCGTACTTTTTTTTTCGCGTACTTTTTTTCCCCGTACATTTTTTTTTCGCGTACATTTTTTTCCCGTACCTTTTTTTATCATTTACAATACACTACTTTTCTTCCATATTTTCAAAATCTTATCACTATTCGACTTGCCTTTCTTCCATAATTTCCATATCTTTTCACTATTCAACTTACTTTTCTTACATATTTTCCATATCATTTCACAATTTTCTTCTGTATTTTCCAAATCTTTTCACTATTTGACTTGCCTTTTTTCCATATCATTTCACTATTCAACCTACTTTTCTTCAATATTTTCCAATTCTTATCGCTATTCAACCTACTTTTCTTCCATATTTTTCAAATCTTATCACTATTCAACTTGCTTTTCTTCTATATTTTTCATATCTTATCACTGTTCAACTTACTTCTCTTCCATATCATTCCACATTTCAACTTACTTTTCTACCATATTTTCCATATCATTTCACTGTTCAACCTACTTTTCTTCCCCATTTTCCAAATCTTATCACTATTCGATTGGATTTCTTCTGTATTTTCCAAATTTTATCACTATTCGACTTGGGTTTCTTCTGTATTTTCCAAATTTTTTCACTATTCAACTTACTTTTCTTCCATATTTTCCCTATCTTTTCACTATTCAACCTACTTTTCTTCCATATTTCCCAAATCTTATCAGTTATTCGATTAGGTTTCTTCTGTATTGTCCATATCTTTTAACTATTCGACTTGCTTTTCCTCCATATTTTTAATATTTTCACTATTCAACGTACATTTCTTCCATATTTTCCATATCTTTTCAAATTTCAACTTACTTTTTTTCCATAATTTCCATATCTTTTCACTATTTTCTTCGATATTTTCCATATCATTTCACATTTTCTTCCATATTTTCCATATCTTTACCCTATTCACTATTCAACCTACTTTTCTTCCATATTTTCCAAATCTTATCACTATTCGACTTGCCTTTCTTCCATATTTTCCATATCTTTTTCATTATTTTCTTCTGTATTTTCCAAATATTTCCACTATTCAACTTACATTTCTTCCATATTTTTCATATGTTTTCACAATTTACTTACCTTTTTTCCATAATTTCCATATCTTTTCACTATTCAACTTACTTTTCTTACATATTTCCCATATCATTTCACAATTTTCTTCTGTATTTTCCAAATCTTTTCACTATTTGACTTGCCTTTTTTCCATATTTTCCATATCATTTCACTATTCAACCTACTTTTCTTCAATATTTTCCAAATCTTATCACTATTCAACATACTGTTCTTCCCCATTTTCCAAATCTTTTCACTATTCAACTTGCTTTTCTTCAATATCTTCCCTATCTTATCACTATTCAACCTACTTTTCTTCCATATTTTCCAAATCTTTTCACTATTTAACTTACTTTTCTTCTGTATTTTCCATATCTTTTCACTATTCAACCTACTTTTCTTCCATATTTTCCCTATCTTTTCACATTTCAACTGACCTTTCTTCCATATTTTCCCTATCATTTCACTATTCCAGTGATTCCCAAGTTCCGTCGGACACTGGCAAATGTCCGGCAATTTTTCACCTGGTCCGATAATTTTATGCTGAAGCTCGGACCAAATGTCCGACGAATTTTAATGAGAAGCAATAGTCAGTTCCCACAACTTCCCTTTCCCAAATGTTATTAAGTGTAATCTAATTTATAATTTAGTTTTTATTTCAAAATATCTGTGAAAGTTCAACTGCAAACAACCACATCGATAATCTGGTACCTTGTGTACATACACTTTTATACCTTACCATACGGAATTCAGGCTTAAATAAATCGTAAACCAGTTTCAAAAACTGATATATCTGAAAACCGCAAAGAACAACGAGCAACAACAGACTTGTAACACTTTCCCGGCGGTAAGTACCGATCTGCAGCATGTCACTTTCCAGTGTTTTTTTTTTACTTTCCCCGGTAAACGGGAAATGGGAATTGTCATGCATTGCAGTGTTTATCATGCATATCAGATGGATTTTTTTGTCCAGATCAAGGTTAAGCCAGGAATTAAAAAAGTGTTAAGTTCAAGCTAGTACAAATGTAGTATGTGCTTCATCATATTTATTCAAACAGAAGGGTGTGAGTTGTCAGATAGTTTATATATCTCCTCCATGATCACTGGTAAGGCCAAATTAAAAAAAAAATATGTGTGGTTTCAGTTACGCCCCGAAAAAAGGGTAGGTAGGGATTGTTTTTTTTTTTTTATAAATATCAGATGGAAACAAATGATTTTCTTTTACAGAATGTACTACCTTTCTCTTCTTTGCATGATGCATTTATATATGTGGAGGAATTCTATATTAGGACATAAAGTGTGACAAGTAAAAAAATGAAAGTTTTTAATTAAAAGATTCTTGAGAGTTTTTGCATTCACTGATTCAGCAAAATGTCTACATTTTCATCAAATAGCAATGGCAAGATAAATACTGTACCCATTTTCTCATAATTTTGTGATGCAAAATGGGGGGGGGGCGCCGGGTGCGTCCGCCCCTGCTGTCAGTGTTACCTGTATTGATTTACAAAATTGTGCGTGGACATTCTGGGTTATGGACATGGTATTAATATACATACAAATTGCCGGACAGCAAAACAAGTTGTTTGGAAATATTCAGTGTCAAAATTCGTATTAACGTTCGAGCAACTGGGCCCATGAAAATAATTTGTGATTAAATCGACTTTAAAAAAAATAAATAAACGGTGAGAAAGATTCCCCGTTCCGTCATTTTTGCAAGTAAAATACTTACCAAAAGAATGGTGTCATCTGTGCTCATCATCTTGTCTCCCATGACAGCTATACAGTAAAATACGCAATATATCGATTAAATATTACACAGATGATAATAATGTAAACAACAAGCTTCTCCAGGTTTAAAAACATTTATTTGCAATACAGAAATCGATTTAATTATATTAATTTTTATATTCTTTTACGATTTATCTTCAGGCAAAGACTTAACATACTTAAATATCGTATTTTCTTCAACCAAAAGGGTTACTTGTTCAAATAATTGGATTATAACACCGACATACAAACCACGCAGCAATAATATTGTCTTTCAGTTACGGGCAGCATAGTTTTCAGTTACGGGCAGCCGTGTTTTTTCTTAAACATGACGTCATGGGTTACCCGCATCATAAGAGATCTGAGAAATGCGAATTAAAAAAAACCCAATAGGTTTAAGACATGTCCATGGTCATTATAAATTATTGGATATAACTCTTATTGATGGGAAACACTTGATAATGCAATTCAGACTATCTCCTATCAGCAAATCAATGAATTAGATTTTACCAGAATCATCGTCCGCCATGTTGGGCTGACCGTAACTGCAGTTACGGGCATCGACCAACCGCCAGTGCAGATGACCAAAAAGTAATACCAACTTATTTGCATTTCGCTACACATTAAGTTATATGTTATATGTATTTGTGTATCTGTTATTTGTTATGTATGTGTTGTGTTGTATTCTTCTGTTGTAACTTATCTATACTATTGTAATCTAAGGTTTATTTGAGAATAAAGATTCTTTTCTTGTCTTGCTAGATTAAATGGAACGTTTTGATCCTCTCCACTATAAGACCCTGTTTTTCATTTGGGTTTTAAGCTCAACCACATTAACCAATATGCATTGTCTCCCTTGATTAAAACATCAACACGGAAGAAGCTGTGAAGTATGACTGCAATATAAATAAGCATTTATTTATCATTTGAAAAGTACTAATTGTCAGTTTTTTACGTTTACAATGTAAATGTTCTTCTTGTCAAATCATACTTTTGTCCTGGCTACTTGTTACACTGTCGAAGAATGCCACCTGTAGAGGGGGTTCCTGTCATTGTCAACTGGTTGATGGAGCTGACATGAAAATGATGACTCACCACTTCGTTTTAATATTCGCTTTTATATTAGAATATATCGTAATGAAGATAAAACTATATTTAAATATTTTATAAAAATCTTTAGATTTACGTTAATTAATAAAATTTATTTATATCTATTGATATGGGCTGTTTAAAAAAAATGACCCCAAAGTGTGGCATAGGTGACCAAAATTAAAGTAATTGGAAATTGATGTCCTATTGAATTTTAAGGACCCACATAAGTCCAAGTTTACTAATTTATCATCGGTTTGTGAAAGAAATTAAGAAAAAAAAAACTTGCAACATTTTATTAATGGCTTTTAATCTATATTTTTGTAACACTAACAATATTTCTCAACAAAATTACAACAGAAGTAATAAGAGATAAGATAAGATAAGAAAACTTTATTTTGATTCGGCACATAATAAAACAGTACAACATAAGCTCTAAGGAGCTTTTTACCAAATATACATTAACAATAACACAACACAAGTCACATGCAAAGTCACAACATAAAATAAGCCAAGACATACTGGCAAAAAAAAACACAAAAAAAACAGAAAAAAAGAAGGAGGACTGTGTATAGATCTGAACAAAAACCCACGTGGCAAGTGCCTCTTTGGACTCTTGCTCAAGATCCACACACAAATGCTTCAACATAAAGCAGCAGTTTAAAAAAGAAGCAGCAGGTAAAAAAAAATAATAATAATGATAAAATTTTAAATAATACTGAATATTTAAAACTGGCACCATCATAATCAGTAAAAGCAGCACTGTTTAACTAAAAAAAAAAATCAAGGAATAAACAATTTTCAAGCCAAACTAAACAAATTTAAATGATAATATATAATATAAGCAAACCAGAAGCAAAATTATAATCATCTACATGCAGAACAGCGACATTTGGACCCATTCCAGGACTGCAAAAGACTCTTGAATTGAGAAAAGCTATTTTCAGTCCTGAAATGATCTGGCAGACTGTTCCACAATGTAGGTGCAGCAAAGCTGAAAGATTTTTTACCGTACCGTGTGGATTTGATCTGTGGTATTTCCAAAATGTTGTTGTATCTGAAAGAATATTTGGAGTTTTTCATATGGACAAGATCATGAAGACAGACAGGTGCAAGTTTATTAATTATTTTATGTTTCCAAAGCCATGGTTCTCATTCTTCTAATCTGCAAGGAAGGCACCATAGCTTTTTGTAGTAATTCCTCATAAGAACTATTATAGTCTTCATATACAAAACGGAGTGCTCTTTCCTGCACTTTTTCTAATTTTTTTGAATTTTTATCAGTGCAGAAATGCCAGGCCAAAGGGCAAAAGTTAAAATTACTAAGTATGAAAGTATGAAATATAGTTAACTTATTTAATCTATTCAAATATGAACCCAAACGTTTGAGAATATTTAGTTGTTGGGATGCCTTCCTGCATATTGTACTAATATGATCATCAAAATTTAGTTGATAATCAATATCGATCCCAAGGAGTTTCACAGTACTTTCACATGTAAGATCAAAATTTTAAATATGAATGGATGGATTTTTGTCATAAGTTTTTCTGCCTACAGCCAAAAACTGAAATTTGTCTGGATTTGCCTGCATCTTATTTATTCTGAACCATTCAATTAGTTTATTTGAGTCAGTCTCCAAAGTAGATATAAGTGCATCAAAATCTGGATTACAGAATGAGAGGGTATTGTCATCTGCATAATTATACAAGGAGCTATCAGAAATAAAGTGAAATATGTCATTAATAAAGACATTAAATAAGAGATAGATCCTTGGGGCACTCCTTTATGGATGTCAGCCCAACTACTCAGTACTACTCTGTTAACTTTAATTTGTTGTTTTCTATTTGACAAGTAAGATTTCAAAAGAGAGACCGAATGAGATGATATACCATAAGCTGACAATTTGTCAAGCAATATGTCATGAGGTAGGCAGTCAAACGCCTTTGAGAGATCCATCAATACTGCAGCTACATATTGGTTTTTATCAAGGGCTTCACGCCAGTCTTCCAGAAGTCTGAGCAGTGTGGTCTGACATCCATGGCCACATCTAAAAGCACATAAAAAGGGGTTGAATATTTTATCAAAATAGTCTGCTAACTGTATTTCAATTACCTTTTCATATACTTTTGAAAAAATAGGTAATACACTAACGGGCCTGTAATTTGATTTATTTAGGGGATCATTTTTCTTGTGTATGGGAGTTACCTGAGCTACTTTCAAAAAGTCTGGAAATACGCCAGTGTTAATAGATAAATTTATCAATGATGATAACTGCGAGCTACTGTGACCTTACACTGTCTGACTACTTTTGCAGGAATGTTATCTGCACCAGTAGCTTTTTTGATATTTATAGTGTTTATAATTTTTTCAACTCTCTCTGCTGTAATATTTTGAAAGTTAAAATTGTTATCAATATCCACATGATTTTTTATTTCCACTATACTAGGGTGTGTAGAGGGGTCATATACCACATTTTGCCCAATTTTATCTGCTACAGTAGAGAAAAAAGAGTTAAAGTTTTCTGAAACTTCCTTTGCATCATTTATGATTTTATTGTTTTCACAAAGGATAATTTTCTGTTCACCAGAGTTACATTTTTTAGAAAAGAAAGGTTTAACAGTTGTCCAAAAATTACAAGTTTTGGCACCTCCAGAGCAGCGTTCCAAAAAATAATTTTTCATGGATTTCTTTTTCAGTTTAGTAACCAAATTTCGTTGTTGTCTAAATTTCTCCCATGTTTTAGCATTGCGCTGCTTGGTATATTGGGTATACAACATATGTTTATGGTATATAGCCCCTCTAAGCTCACTGTTCATACAGGGAAGTGGATTTTTTCTAGGTCGTCTTGTCTTGACCGGAGCACAGGCGCTTGTGTAGAGTCAAAAATATGCTCGCTATGTACCTAAAATACTACAAGGCCGGACTCACTCCTACTACCCCTGTCAGTTCAACCGCTATTTCCCATGTCAAAATGTCGATAGGACACAAATCACCGACTGATTTGTGTAGTGAAATGATTTTTCTTCAAGGAAAATCCGTTTTTTATATCTTCCTACCTTCTACACCCCCATACTGATAGATAATCCTCTGAATTTGTTGACACACAACAAATCTTTGGATGCAAAAGCGAAAGTAGGTCTCGTGACGTCTTTCCGCCTTTCGTTCGTACTCGGGTTTTATCTTATATAAATACTAAACACTAGAAATTCCAAATTCAAATTACAAGGCGCCAAAATATGAACTTCTCATGTATGTTTCGTAAGGCAATAATAAAACCTGAGAACGACCGAAAGGCGGAAAGACATACTTTCGCTTTTGCAGCCAACGATTTGTTGTGTATCAACAAAATCGGAGGATTATCTGTCAGTATGGGGGTGCAGAAGGTAGAAAGATATAAAAAACGGATTTTCCTTGAAGAAAAATCATTTCACTACGCAAATCAGTAGGCGATTTGTGTTCTATCGACATTTTGACAGGGGAAATAGCGGTTGAAGTGACAGGGGTAGTGGGAGTGAGTCCGGCCTTGTAGTATTTTAGGTACATAGCGAGCATATTTTTGACTCTACACAAGCGCCTGTGACCGGAGCATGTTTGTTTAGTACATGTATGAAGGAATCTTGGTACTGCATGTAGGCATTATTTACTTGCTCAGATGTTTCAATATTTTCAATGTCTGGGAATGCGACTTGATTTAATTCGGAGTTAAAAATATCTACATCAAAATTTTTATAGCTTCTATAGGATATGTTCTTTTGTTGTTCAGGGCTTTCAATAGAAGCCGGTAGCCGGCGATTTTCGCCGTTTATTTAGAGAAAGACCGCCGGCTATTTTGTTGGAAAAAAAATGAAATTTTATTTTAATCATGTCAATTGTTGTCGTGTTTCGATAATAAATCTATATTTACGGCGCTTTATTTATACATTTTTTTTTTGCTTCCTGGAATAACAGTTACTGTTTAATACACGTTTTTTCATTGGTCGAGAGATTAGTTCAGGACTAACTACTGTATCCCAGAGATTCCCAAACAAATTCGGTAAAAATAAATTCGGTCCGGAAAACATTGGTTTCCACCGGACCGACTATCCGGTATAAAATACAGGGTTTGTTGTATAATAGAGACCTGTTTGATCTCCAATTTGTCCATAATTTATTTTGATTAAAACTAAAGTGAAATGCCAGAGCAGATCAAAACTCTTTTCTTGTATCATTTCTCCATGCTTTGATGAAGTTCAAGGACATTGACAAAATTAAAGTCGCAATCTCAGAAACGCTTTAATTAACGAAAATATCAATATTTGAAATTATAAGTACAATAGTGTCTTCCCGGGAAAGACGTTTGAAAGAAAATGCAAAGGAAAACAAAAGTTTGACATCGTATTTTTCAACTTCATAAGTTGATATAAAAAATGAGTTATTTCCCTTTGTTATATATATACTTGAAAAAAAAATTTAACAAAATCTAAATATGCCATTTACAATATTTTATTATCAAACACAATAAAACCACTTAAGTTTAATCTGAAATAAAAACCTGTCTACTTAAACTGAAACAAAGATAATATTTAGCAACAACCAGTTCTATACATTACCTGTAGTAATAACACACATGCGTAAATAGACATCCATCAGGTTTGGACCACCAATTATACAACTTGTACTTACAAGTATAATTATATGTTTTGTACCTAAACTGTATTGTATTATCTGTCAATCAAGCACCCCTTTACCTCTTATGAATGTGTATTATTATTTGTATTATTTTGTTTATATATATTTCATGTATTTGCCCTATATGGGCCCTTTAATTGGTTAATAAAGATAATTCTAATTCTAATTCTATTAGAGTTTCCCTATATGCACCTTATTTACACTCACAATATCGAATAATTAAAAATTAAAAATTTCGGATAAAAGGTAAAAATAAACCAGTATGGCTGTATCCAATATTCTATACAGATATTTTGAAAAAAAAATTAGTTATATCAGTGTTGTGGACAATACTGGTATAAATTGATCCATAATTTGCATCACATTTTGTTCAAATCAACCACAGATTAACAGCTATATCATGGTACTTTATACAGCAACTCATGAAATATTTTAAGTAAAAATGTCGGCGCATTTCTCCACCTACTTTTTGGAAATAGCCTGCTACTTCAAAACTTATTGAAAGCCCTGTTGGTACTGAACTTTACCTTTCATAGTAACTGAGATCAAATTATGGCAGTCACTAATACCTGCAGGAATATTCTGAATGTTAAAACACATATTTTTCTGATTTGTTAAAATGACATCAACTAGTGATGGTGTACAACCTTTCTTAAAACATGTTGGGTTTGTTATTAGTTGCGATAAATTAAACACATCACATAGATCATTTAGAGTTTGACATTTTTGATTGTTTACCATATCAAAGTTCAGATCACCTAATAAAATTATATTTTCATAATATCTAATACATTCATCTATGTTTTTAATAAAATAAGTCGAGAAGTCATTGTCAGACATTGATGGAGCTTTATAGCTGCCCATGATAAGCCATTTTTTGTCGTTTATGTGTACCTCGAAACTAATGTTCTCCATGTTCTCAGATTCCAGATTTCCTTTCCTACTCGATGGAAAATCTGTGTTCACTAGTGCCATAATACCACCGCCGTGACAGTTTCTATCTCGCCGAAATAGTAATTCTAAAAATTATTGTACATTATTAATTTATTGATACAACCAAGTTCAAAAATTAATTTTCGATCATTTTTAACCAATATTTTTAATTTAGAGATAAAATTTAATGTATTTTCACCATTTTTTAAAGTTATTTTTTGGTTTCTCATTACAAAAGTTTCTGTTTCTCTTAAAAAAAAGGTCCACACTGATATGAAAAGTACATTTGAAGACACATACACGATACTAATTCATTCACTGAAAATTTCATAGAAATTGCTTTATCCATTTTTGCGTTATTGACAAATGACATGAAAAACGCATGTATTTTTACCTAATTTTGTTACACTCCTGACATATTTTTTTTATATATAAACTAAAGTGAATATTTCAACAGAAATAGGTGTTGAAATTGGAGTCCAATGAATAAAACAGGCCATCAGCATATAATTTAACAATTATCTATTAGAGAAATATTAATTTGCTTGATATTAAGACCTAAAGTTGACTGCAAGCAGCTGTATCAAGTAACTTAGGGCAGTAAAATACTTGAAAAATACATTCTACTAAATTTATTTACTTCTCTCTTGCTTTCTTATTACATCAGAAAAGTTCACATTTGTTTTATTTATTCACATTGTTTTAATATTTTGTTTGGTGGTAAGTACAAAAATAAGTCAGGAGTCTAACAAATGTTCAACTCAATGGAGACTTGTAGTTTTTGATGCTGAAGAAGGAATGACTCACCCTAACTTTCCTCTGTCTGTTTTAATTTTGATGATATGACATGAGATTGGTAATTTTAGAGCTATGGTCTATTGACAAGAATGACGGTATTGGCAGCCATATTTGTCGACTGATCAAAATCACAGCAAAAGTTTTGAACTAGATACCATATAAAGGAACATCCACACCAATTTTGGTTCCAATCTGCCCATTGGATTCAGAGGACATGACTTACAAAAAAAATTACTATGACGAATGCCAAATGATGGAAATAGCTAAAAAGTAGGATTTGTGTCGGGAGTGTAACATTTTATGTTGATAGTTAAATACATAGCTATTTTCCAATGAATGAAACAATTATTCACAAAACATTTAATATTTTAATTACCAATATTTATATCCTTCATTTCTGCTTTGTGAAAACTAGAATGTCTTAATCATTTTTGAAAAACTCTTTGAAGTGGTCATGATTATATAGATTATTTTTCAATCAGCGCTTAAATAAATTATAACAAGGAGATAGAATGCTACAAATATAATAGAATTGCATTACAATACCTCAGCAAGACACAGATGGTCAGTTTCAGTCAACGAAATTTTCTAAATCTGACTAAAAAGTCAGTTCAATAGTGCTTGTATTTAATTGGATAAAAGCGTTACACTCCTGACATAGATGTTTTGGCCACACAAAAGAACTGGCAGTCATCAGATCATTATGCTTGTCACTCATGATCTTTGACAGAACTGTTGACTAAATTAAAACACAAAATATTATAATTAATAAGATTGTGTTAAAATTATGACCTTGTAAATTTAAATGTTACACTCCTGACATATTCCACAGGTGTTCTTCTATTGAACATAGGATTGATGCAAAAGCTCACAGAGACATGTTGATGCTTCTGGTTTCAGCTATGATACTTAAAGAGACAATTAACCATTGTCAGTTGTTGATAAGTATGCTACATACCTAAACAATTTCACTTTTAGACAACACAAACAGTTTTATTGACCTTTATTTTTTTGAGTAATTTTACCTATCCTGTCCTGTCTTCAAAATTAAAAAAAAATGCATAAATTATGCATGAAATTTTACCTAAAATATCAAAGTTTTCCATAAGATATATTTTTCTACTGTACAATTATTTGTTTTCTAATTGCACAACATAGCAGTACATGCATCTTTGTAAATGTCACACTAAAAGTGTTACACTCCTGACATTTTTTTATACATTTTTGGATGCTATTTTTTAGTGGTAGCAGATAATGCCGTTAAATTTTGCAGCAAGGTTCTATGTACCAAAATACATATTCTGATACAAAAAGATCCAATTTAAATCATCACATATTAGAATGGTCAATGATAAAAGAAATGGGGTCATTTTTTTTTAAACAGCCCATATGTAACAAATTGGCACTACTTACCAATCTGTTAGTATGAGTCCTGACAGTGAGTATTAGCTAATAATCCCTGGTAGGTACTTTTGTGCGTCTGCAATGGCGTGTTCTGGATATCGTTCTGCTATCGTAGTGCATCATGGGTGCTGTTCGGTACTCCTCAGCACCCATCACCCTACGATCTACTACACTCCTCCCTGTTTTATCTTAAAGGACCCTGGACTGCATCTAAACTGGGAAAACCTCCAAAATTAGTGTTAATCAGGATACCAAGGGTCACTCTAGGGTGGGTTGAAGGACAGGATGCTGACCAGTAGAGTATGGTCATGACCAGAAACATACCAAAACAAGTGGTCGTCCGGGATATAATGATAAATCCAAAGCCAACTTAGGGCTCACAAGAGGCTGGTGATGCCTCCACAAGACCTATCGCTTCAGATATCGCTGACACAGCTCTTCTAGGAGGCATAGGGCTAGTAAATTCTGTATACTACACCCCCGATGACGCTGTACCCCGGCACCTACAAAGCACAGACAGTTACTTTGCCATTCTAACCAGCCACAATTAAATATTAGTGTCCAAGAACCCCTTGATCCCGTAAGACAGTGTTTTCCCTGTAGCGGGTGCTCCCAGACTTAGTCAAGCACACACCTTGACTCATGCTTCTATAACACACCTGAGAACCACACCTGAGCTTACATTACAGATCTCTATAACCCCTTCAACAGTGCTTCTGTTTGGACAAATCATGACAACACATTTTACTCTCCAACTGCCCGGATGAGGCCCATGCCAACATCCTAACCGGAGGTGCCACACTACCTCCGGTCCCCATGACCAAGCAGTAGCCACACGCCAGGAGGCCGGAGGAGCCCTCCGGTCAAAAGGTCAACAAGTGACCAACCAGAGGAGCCAACGGGCCATTTCCCCAAGGGATGAAGACTGGCTACAGCCATTAACTTGTTTACCCCTACACCAACAGGTGCAATACAAAAGCCATGTTGACCCTCTTCCCCAGCCCACCTGCTCCCATTCAATATTTAATAATGCTCGTTCATTGCTGAGACATCCCCTGGGTCCCAACAGTAAGACCCTGTCACTTTGCAGTTGTCTCCTCCGCACACAGAGCACCCCTTGGATGATCTGCATCTCGACATCCCAACGTCCTCAGCGATGGACCGATCAACACCATCAGTAACACTAACCGACACAGACCTCCCAGCCCCTGTCGACCCTCTTTCGGCTGGGAGCGTCTCCCATGACTGGCACCGTTCCCCCTTCTCTACAATAACCACACTGTCCCCTGTCAATTTCCTTTCCGCTGGGAGCTCCTCCATATCTTCATGTTTCACTTCCTCCCCCTCTGAATGGACCTGGTCCCTTGACAGATCTAAAGGGTGTGGGTCTGTGCTCTCAACAAGAGTGTCACGGCCCTCATCAGCACATTCATAGTGTGCCCCATTTCCCACCTCAGCCACACGTGACCCTACTGCTTTCCCCAGTTGGTGGATTACTTAAAGGACTTGTGTCCTCTGCATCCCTGTTGTACACTTTCTCATTTTCAAGGGAAGGGTTCCGGTTCACCATAAGAGGAGTCTGGTTCCCTGTCCAAACTAGTGTGCCCTCTACCCCAGACCCTGTATTTTCCTGACTCCAGTTTCCCTCGAAAGGATGCGTATCTCTGCAAGGAACTTGGTCTTCTATTTTTCACACGCTCAACCCAACACTCTCCAGTGACTGGGTCCCGTACCCCACCAGGGGTTTGGTGTTCCCCGTTCCGGATCCTGCATTTTCCCTGGCCCCATATCTCTCTAGGCAACATATATCCATGCCAAGAACTGCACCCTCTCTTTTTTCCATACTTGACCCCACACTCTCCGGCGACAAGACCAAATCTCCCACCAGGGGTTTCTTGCACCTTTGTCCGGAGAATGTCACCACTGACTCTTCCATCGTGGAACTGTCCTCCGGGTTCCCCAACAAGGTCCATCTCCCCACCTGACATCATTCCCCAAGGGGAAAGGGCTTGGTCATCCCTCAGGGGTTCCTGACACCCTTCCCCCTTGCCTTCAGGTTCCTCTAGGACTGCCCCACTCTCATCATCTGGGCTCTGCCCTCCACTTGAGGTCTCTTCCTGTCCCTGGACTGGTTCTCCCCCCATAGATACCTCCGTCTCTGTGCCCACTGGGGTGCCTTCGCCTTCCTCACCTGAGGACCCATACCCCAAATGGAACCTTACTGACTCCCTGATGACTGGGGGTCCCCTCAGAGTCCCTTCCCCCTCAGCTGCAGACTCTCCACCCGAAGACCCGGCCCCACAGCTGGGCCTGTCTTCCCGTTTGGTCACTTGGGGGATGCTCATCCCCGTTCCTGGATGAAACTCTGGGTTCCGACCAGCATCTTTCTCGCCGCCTCCCCCCTCAAGACTCCTGGTACCCGGAGGGGGTTTCACTGCAGGGCCGGTGCCCTTCACCCGGCCTTCTGCATGGCTCCCCCACTCCCCAGTAACCCGAAGGGGACTGTCCCTCTGTTCCTCCTCCCTCACTCTTTTCAATATGGGAGGTAATACCACTCTATTTACCTCCTCCCCCTCCAAATCGATCTCGTCTGACCCCTGCACTCTATCTGAGGTCTCTTTATGTCCCTGGGCCAGCTCTTCCCCCATGGACTCTTCCATGTCCGTGCCCACTAGGGTGACTTCCGCCTCCTCGGAGGACTCCTCACCTGATGACCCATATCCTAGATAGGATCTTGCTGCCCCCTCAAAGATTGGGGGTCCCCCTAGATTACCTTCCCCCTCCGCTGCAGACGCTCCACTCGACGAACCGACCCCCCAGCTGAGCCTTTCCAAGCTGGCCACCCTTGAGATTTTCACCCTGTGTCTGGATGAACCTCTGGGTTCTGATCCTCGCCCTTTTCCTCCGGATTCATAGTACCCGGAGGGTCTTTAATTGGCTGGCTTCCCAACGTCCCCGTTCCCCCAAGAGGACTGTCCCTTGGTTCCTTTTCCCCTCCCCTTTTCAAGATGGGAGGTGCCACTACTTTAGTTACCTCTTCGCCGTCCACCGATCCCTCGAGACCTTGTACATTGCTACTACGGGGCGGGCTCAGGCCTCGTGAGTTGCCCCCTTGTAGTTAAAGCCCCCTTATTTTCCTGGAAAGACACCTTTTTTTCCACCTTGGGCGATCCCAAGTATTTTGGGCACTCCCTTTTGAAATGTCCCATTTCCCCGCAATGGTAACATCCCTGTTTGTCGTCCCTTCTGGGCGACGGACTCCGGGGTGGCGTCCTATACCCACTAGCACTTCTCTTTAACTCCTCCATCATTACCGCCATTTGAGCTGAGAGTGCGGCAAGGTTGGACTTGATCTCCCCCACCTCTCTCCTCAGACTTAGTTCCTCTCCCCTGTTGGCCCCCACAACACAGACCTTAGCTTCCCCACTGTCTACCCTACCGTTGTAGTGCCCTGGGGACACTTGCTTCACCTCTTTGCGAGGAGGGCGCCCATAGATAGCCTGATGGTTGTGCTGATGCCATCGCATCGTATCAATAGCATCATCCATGGTTGAGGGCTGGATGTTAGAGGCATAACTTCCGGCTTCCTTATCGTCGACCCCCTGACAAAACCTCACTACCGCTTGTTGGTACATGTGGGTCTCGGGCAACTCCCGGAAAGCCCTAGTGGCCAATGACAACACACGGTCCGCCCAGTCCTCCAGGAGCTCCTCCTGAGTCTGACGTGCATTACTGAATTGTACCTGTGCAGTCTCTGGGAGTTCCCTGAACCCAAACCGTTTTTCTAATTTACCTATTAGGTCCCTATAGGCCATGTCGTGATTCCTTTCGACCATCAGGGCATAGTACTCGCTGGCCTTCCCATCAAGGCTAAAGCTGTCACGGTTAGCAAAATCACTATCCGTTTAACCGACCTTCATTAACCGAACCGATCCCGTTTAAACGGTAATTGAAAAGCCTCATGTGAAGCATGCAGCTATTGTGATAGTGAAAGAACGGTTTTACTGAAAAGTCTGTGTTTTTGGCTTTTTTGTCGAACTTTAAGACTTAAAATCACACCCATGAAATGACAAGAACAATTTTGGTCCGATGTAAACTCCGACATTATTGAATTAACTTCCATTGACATGTAAAACGTGATAAGATCTACGAGTTACAGTGATTGGTTTGTCAGGAATATGAAATAAAAAGTACTCTCAAACTCTGAGCTCTTCTCGTAAAACGACAGTGTGTTAAACGACCCGTCAGTGCCCAACGTACATATTTATTTTCCAAGTTGTGTATTGGGATACACTGTTCACCTGATGACCTGATGTTTGTTAAACATTTGATTGGGTAATGAATAAAAGGGACCGTCTCAATGTTGTTTTAATCTCAATTCAGATTGTTATTGATTTTTTGTTTTACCTATGTTACTGTACTTTTACTTGACCGTATTTTACGCTTGATCTCGTATACACGTATACATTACGGATAACCGTTTACTAATTCTTTAAACGGATAGTATTTGAAATCTAACCGCTGACGGTTACACGGATAACCGTGACAGCCTTAATCAAGGCACCAACACAACTGGTCCCTACATTCCCCTTCTGACCACTCGCTGACCTCTGCATACCGGGAGAACTGGCATAGAACGCCTTCCAGTTGGACTTCCCGTCGAACTTTAGGGACTTGGGCAAATTTACACTTTTGCCTCTCCCCCTCTGGACCCTTTCCCCCTCAAACTCTTCCCTCCTGCCGTAACCTCTCGGGGTGTCTGATTCTCTACCCATGGTGTACTTGGGCCTACACCCACTCTCTGGTATCAGGGGGGTATATGGATTTCTCCCCCTTGGTCCCTCAAAGTCTTCCCCTCTCGGACATGCTTGTCCCCTTTCTCCTTCCTCTCTTCTGCTGAGGCCACTAGGGGTTTCCTGCTCTCTTCCCGGGGTATACCTTGCTCTATCCCTACTCTCCCTCTAGTCAGGGGGTTACTTGGGTCTCTATTCCACCCCCCTCCGGTGGTCCTCAGAGGGGACTGATGACCCCCCCCTATCTTGCCAATAGTGCTCCCTATAGGCCGGGACACAGGCCTGCGTGCCCGGTCCGTGCATGTCTCTACTATAGTCATGCATCTCATTCCCCCTCTGCCTAGATGGGGCCCTACAATGAAGGGGACCTTGTTCCCTGGGGGATGCATACCCCATGCCTGCAGTCCTATTTTGGGAATCACGCACATTCGCCCGTTCCCTATCCTCGCGGCCCGAATCCAACTCAAAATCATCGCGACGCGCTCTTCTCACTGATGGCGACTTTGATTGTCCCGGAGCTGATTCACCCGGATTTCCCC
The DNA here is from genome assembly GCA_002080005.1 of Gigantidas platifrons. Taxonomy (NCBI): domain Eukaryota; kingdom Metazoa; phylum Mollusca; class Bivalvia; order Mytilida; family Modiolidae; genus Gigantidas; species Gigantidas platifrons. The sequence continues at coordinate 70,142 of MJUT01041121.1, read as the reverse complement.
CAATACCATCAAAATATCCCCGGTCCTCACCCTCTGGAGCCTGTTTTTCCATAAAAGCTGAATCCAGCTCGCCGTAGTCGTCCTCAAATCTGTTGGGTGACTGTGTTCTTTGCCACCACTCTCCTTCCTGCTTAATCTGATAGGGCTTTTCTGTTGTTGGTGGGCCCCGGGCATGTTGTCCCCAATCCTTCCCCAATCCCTGTGGGTGACCTGGACCTGCCCCTTCCCACTCCTCTAACAACTGGTCGACACTCCTGAGCCTCTCCTTATGCCTATCATCTAGGGATTCTCTCCTGTGCCCTAACCCCTCCCCCTCCTGCAACGGGGAAAAATCCAAACATCTTAATAGCTGTGGGGTCAACTTGAGATACAGCACATGCCGTAAATCATCCAACTGCAAATTCCCATTTGCCTCCTTAATGTCCAGGATCTTTTCGGCTACCTTTGCCCCCACTCCCGGTAGTGTCATCAGCTCCTCGATGGGACAGAAGTTGATAAAAACTCGCGACATCTTTCAAAACACGAAAAACAACAACACATGTTTATTTGGGTTGTGTATGCGTGTTTGCAATATTTTTTAAAACGGGCCAGATTTTTACACTGGGCCGCCTATTTTGTTTTATAAACCTTCTCCCCTTAATTAAATAATATTTTGAAATTATTTTTCACTGATGGGCAGTGAAAAATATTTAAATAAACACAGGAAATTATTATTATTTTTTAATACACCTGATTCCCAGAAACGGGCTGTTTCCGGGAGCGAATTTGGGAAAGCATGTGGGTCGGCAGGGAGTTCTCCCCCTTGAAACCTTGAAATTTCCTATAAAGTTGACCTTGGATCCCCCAAGCGTCAACCCAGGCCAATTTCCCCTTAAAGTGCCAAGACCTGTTGCAGTCAAAACTCAAGATGGCGGAGTTGCGGTTTCAACAAGAAACTGCTTTACAAAACAATTTCCCTCAAAATATCCCCTACGAAGTTCGTTGTAAGTCGCAGCGCCAATGTAACAAATTGGCACTACTTACCAATCTGTTAGTATGAGTCCTGACAGTGAGTATTAGCTAATAATCCCTGGTAGGTACTTTTGTGCGTCTGGAATGGCGTGTTCTGGATATCGTTCTGCTATCGTAGTGCATCATGGTTGCTGTTCGGTACTCCTCAGCACCCATCACCCTATGATCTACTACAGATATTTAATAAATAATTTAGTAATATTTACCAACAGTTCTTAAAAATCCAATAAAATTTCGAACGTTTCATGTGTTCATTATGAAAATAAAGTTTAATCGGTAATAGTCAGCAATTCCACCAATATCAACAAAGCAAACAATCACATCTCACCTCAAATCATTGAACATTAGAAATACAATGATGACACACATGTATGACGTTGAAAATCCATGAACTGACTTGGGAGAGACACAAAAATGTGACATGTGATCCCAACCCTCTCCTCTTTATGATTGGGTCTCTAATGGCAATACATACAATGTTATGTATATTAACAAATGAAAAGAAACCTGTACGAAATCTCTTCCACCTGAAAAGACCACATACACATGTACACTTATCACAATAATGAATGACAACATAAACATGGACAGTACAACAGCAGGGTGAATGAATGCTCTTAGTTACTGACTACATGTATTAGCTAGGAAGGTAGAATCTGTTGGTTAAAGACAATTGCTCTTATAGGAAATAAACAATCATAACAGATTTAATATCAATATTTAGCTTTGTTGATTATGTTTATATCATAAAAACGTGGATGGGAAATACTCTTTTTGATCAGATGTAGAAATGTACAGTTGTATTAATATACAAGATCTCTATAGTGGTAATAAAATTTGTGAAAGATTTTAATAATTTATGAAAACGATATCCTTGGTGTGATTGTTTTTCCGTTATCACAAAATTACAGTCATTGAAGTCAATATCATTATTACAAATATACCCAGTATGCAAAATGGTCTAATCGAGAAAGGCCAAACGATGGGTCCAAAAGAACGTCGCCATCCAAAAAAGTAAAATTGATGATGGGGGGAAAAAAATCTTTTCAGTTTTGTTCAATTTGGTCAAGTTACTTCTGGTCCACTGCAGGACAAGTTGATTTTTAAAATCTATTGGAAAATGTTGTAGAATGACATCTCTGATATCACTGAACCTTTTGAAAGGAAAGTCAGCTGTAATATTTCTTGGATGTCCTTCAACAAAAATACTTGTGTGGTCTCCTAGAAACTGTATATTGATAAAAAATGAAAGAAATCCTCTTTTTAACAAGACTTGTTGGAGAAATGCTAACATATCTTATAAATATTTGTAACTACATTTATACATTGTATATACATGTATATATATGTACTGACTATAGCATAGGATCCACGAATTAACATATCTGTAAAAATACAATTTTTCCTGAAACCACAAAATAATGGGTTCCATGAATTTAAATGACTTCACAATATGTTGTTGACCTGACAAGTTTTGCTTTGCTGCATAATGTGACATCTTACATGATCTCAGCCTTTAGAAATGAAAGATTTCTTAATGACTGTTTATTTACTATTATGTCTGTTTCAATTTCAGCTCATTATGATGATGACAGTTTATCTTGACTAGAATGGTATGGATAACATTATTAAACAGGGTTACTTGAAAAAGTCCAGACCAACTGCTCCTGGTAGTAATCCAGCCAATAGTTTTCTCCAGGTAGATCATAAGTTCATAAAAAAAAACTAGAGTTTTGTGCTGTCACTATTATATTTCTGTTTTCCTACACTAGAACAAAATTATTTTTACAGCCTTTGTATTCGTATCTACTGGTACATATGTAAGACATCATTTTTTCCGGTTGAAATTTTATCCGGTGGAAAGAATTTAATATTAAATTTTATGTTACGGTAAATATTTGATAATAAAATACTTTCCATTGCTATAAAGAAGTATCCTAGTGTACAATAAACAGGTACATCATATTATTTCCGATGCTGATTATTAAATCATGAGACACATCTGTAATATTATTTTTGACGATTAATGATAAATCACCTGAACCATCAAATGAGATGATTCGGATAATATTTCATACTAAGGTATGTAATATTATATCCGACGCTGATTATTAAATCACGAGATGCATTTGTAATATTATTTCCGACGCTTATTGATAAATCACCCAATCTTTCAAATGAGCTAATCCAGATAATATTTTATACTAAGGTATGTAATATTATTTCCGACGCTGATTAATAAAATTACCTGACCCATCCGGAAAAGGAAAATATTTTATAAATAAAATTTACAGGGAAATATATATATACGGAAAATATGTTATAGTCAGAACACTGTCAATTTAAATGACATATTGAGTAATTCAAACCCATTATAAAATCAATAGAGTCATGTAAGTTTAATTGAGAAAATTAGAAACTTATAAAATCAGATTATTTCCTCTAATATTTTTTTCGGTTGAAAAGTTATAATGTGCAATGTTATCCATGAATATATTTTGATATTAAATTTCTTCCACCTCATCTGGAAAATATATAATAGCATTGGAAGAAATTTAATATTGAAATATTGTCCAAGGATAATTTTTTATTAAAAATAATCGGCCGGAAAGAATATTATGGAGGATAAAATCAAATGTTACACATATTGTACAAAAAAAGAAGCAAATTATGTGCCATTTTATGTTATAGTCCAGTCATGGTGAATGGCATGATTTGTTATCAAATTAAGTATTTTAATACCCTATTTATTCTTTCTAGTTGATACACTGAATGGAAATGTACATCAGTTATAACTCTCAAGGCCAAGTTTATTGTGTACTTTTGACGATATATATGAAGAGGCACTTGGCTTCTAGCTTGTTGAATTCTGGGATCAAATCTTATAAGAGGTCTTAAAGTGTATTCCTTGAGAAATTCAAACCAAATTTATACATAAGCGACATATGGACAATATTTCAGTCGAGTTTGAATGCCATAATTTGAAGTTTAGAAATTTTTTCCCCTTGACATGTTAGGTGTGAAAATTTTCTTGTTACCACACTGCAAAATAGTTCCACAACAGATTCAAACAACATTTATACACAAGCTATATAAAAAGAATATATCTGTCGAATTAAAAAATTTAAAGAGTTTTATTGCATTAATCAAAGATTTACCACAATGACCTGTATGACCTTAGGTTTTAAGTGATATAACACAACTCGATTTGTATATATCTGATGTTTATGGTTAATTGACATTAAATATCATTTAGGATTTTTTATCTTTAAAGTAATAGTCTTCGCCCGACAGATTCTATTTTCATATTTTGTAGTCTTTGAGCACCCACTAGTTGAGTTCCTTCGTCAAATTTCCTATAAAGGCAAACAAAAATGTCAAATCTATTTTATAAGCAGCATAACTACTCCTGCATTCCAAATATGAAAAATAAATTGACTATTAACTGAACAACAATCATAATTCACTCATGAGCTTACACACATTTTTGAATTATTTTGTTGTTACTTTACTCGTGACTGATTTACATTTAGTAATGAATGACTTTGTTGTTACTTTACTCATGACTGATTTACATTTAGTAATGAATGACTTTGTTGTTACTTTACTCATGACTGATTTACATTTAG
>MJUT01041121.1:34027-45359 GCA_002080005.1 Gigantidas platifrons | reverse complement strand
TCAGTGTATAGGTACTACTTTGACTATGTGTGTTATGATTCAGTGTATAGGTACTACTTTGAATATGTGTGTTATGATTCAGTGTATAGGTACTACTTTGACTATGTGTGGTATGATTCAGTGTATAGGTACTACTTTGACTATGTGTGGTATGATTCAGTGTATAGGTACTACTTTGAATATGTGTTATGATTCAGTGTATAGGTACTACTTTGAATATGTGTGTTATGATTCAGTGTATAGGTACTACTTTGACTATGTGTGTTATGATTCAGTGTATAGGTACTACTTTGACTATGTGTGGTATGATTCAGTGTATAGGTACTACTTTGACTATGTATGGTATGATTCAGTGTATAGGTACTACTTTGACTATGTGTGGTATGATTCAGTATATAGGTACTACTTTGACTATGTGTGTTATGATTCAGTGTATAGGTACTACTTTGACTATGTGTGTTATGATTCAGTATATAGGTACTACTTTGACTATATGTGGTATGATTCAGTGTATAGGTACTACTTTGACTGTGTGTTATGATTCAGTGTATAGGTACTACTTTGACTATGTGTGTTATGATTCAGTGTATAGGTACTACTTTGACTATGTGTGGTATGATTCAGTGTATAGGTACTACTTTGACTATGTGTGTTATGATTCAGTGTATAGGTACTACTCTGACTATGTGTGTTATAATCACTAGGAGTTTGGGTTTTTTATACCCCCACTCGTAGAGAGGGGGCTATATTGCAATCACCTTGTCCGTCTGTCCATCCGTCTGTTGATGTCTGTCCGTTTGTCTGTCCATTCACACTTTTGTAACAGATATCTCAGCTTCTACTGGAAGAAATGATTTTATATTTGATATATGGCTTTGGCATGGTGACTTGTACCGTGTCTCCCCTTTCCAGGTTCACCGCACATCTACTTCGTGTTTACCGTGCAACTTACAAATGAACAAGTGGGGGTATTCTTAGCACGACGTAGCGTGCAACATCTTGTTTTTTTTTTTACAGCAAAAGTAATTTAAGAATGATTGACTTTTAGTGAGAAAATGATACATGTAGTTCTTATTGAAATGAACTGTATAAACATGACAGAAGACCATAACTATTGTATTCAATGAGACATCTTCCAAAGATTTAAATATTTATACACAGCAAGCGTTTTATTTCCATTGCAACAGATACTAGTTTTACATAAGTTTGTTAAGTGAATACTGTTTAATTATATCATTTTTCAAAATTTATTTTTAGAAACATGTGCCATCAGAACATATATACAGTGATTACCCAATCAAATACAAGCCAAAAAGATCAATAAGTCCTCCACCAATAGATGACAGAGATTTATCCACACCTACACCACCTCCATCAGAACCAGCCCCTCCCATTCCAGATGTTATTGCTTGTGGAGCTGCAGTAAGAAAACCAGATATCTCTGAATATTTTAATTCTGGTAAGATTATTACGGTAGTCTAAAATGTAAATATCTCTTATCTCCCATACACATACAAGTCGCTTTAGCTCTCTGTACAACCACTTCTTCCCAACCATACTAATAAGCGAGTAGTTCTTGCCAAGTAACAATTAAGCTCTATCTAGTCAATTTCTGATCAATACACAACTTTTCAAACAAATGTTCTTGTGAAAATTGTCATGTTAGATATTTTTTTTATCTTTACTACATGTATTATTATTTTTTGGCAATACACTAACATCTGAAGACTGATGAGATCATATCATGTAACCTTCAGGGCTCTACAATTCATACCAGTTCCACTAGTCCCTAGCTAGTGGGGAAAATATTTTTACTCGCCAACAAAAGAATGTTACTTGCCATAATTCGTACTATATATTTCCAATATGTATTTATTTGTGCATAATTATTAATGCCTTGAATGAGACAGAAGATACTTAGTTGAGGAATGGGTTTTTTCTGATACCACATTGAAACATTTTTCATGTTTCAGACTTTTAGTTTTATTATGTTAAACAGGACTTTCACGTTTTAACTTTTTTCCAGTGACAAATTTGGTTTTGCCAGCAATATCTGGGCCTGCTTTTCTGCAAACATAACAATGCTTAACGTAGTTATTGAAATCATCAATGAGCCACGAAAACTCTTGACTTCGAGACATCTTGGAATTTATGCTTTTCAGCTGTAGAACCCGAACCTTCAACAGTATTATGGCTTATACTTCCATCAATTTGGCATCATGCAGGCCAGTTTCGTAATCAGTTGATTCAACCGGTTTATTTCTAGCGAAAAAATTTGTGAAAAGGTTTTGTTTTTTGCTAATCGTGGTCACTTGCAAGTGTTAAAAGTATGTTATTTAAAAGTTTTATGTTCGAGTCAACTGCGTGGTTTAAAAAACCAGAAAATCAAAGTCGGAATTTTAATTTGATTAAAACTGATTGTGTCCTATTTCTTTCAAATTTAATGTTATATTAGGATAGAATGTACTAATGTTTTTTTTACTGTGAAGGAAGTGAGTATACTGATTTATACCTTCTATTCTGATTTAAATTATTAGAATTTCACAAGTCTTCAGATACAGCTATATAAATACAAAGATAACATGATTCTTAGTACCTTTAATTAGATGCATATAATTTGCATGAGTATTTTGACTTCATTTTACAGAGATGGTTGCTTCAGAGAAACAAGAGTCAGAAAATGATGAGCCTGACACATCAGAGGATGATTTTGTTGATGAAGGATTTTTTATGCAAAAGAAAATGGAAGCACATACAAGCAGTACTTTAAAATTAGATTCCAGATTAAACAACCCTTTAGCCATTCAATCACGGTCAGCTTCTACACTTCCCAGCATGACTTTCATGTTACCAACAGATTCAGAAAGCATTCCAGAAGTTCCTGTTAGACCTTCTCGTAATAAACCCAAAATGTCTGGATCCACAGACTATCAGTACAGTCAGGTCTTAAAGAAAAAGGCTGATCCTGAGGCTGATTCAGAAGGAGTTTATGAAAAGGTTTTTGATTTTGTAGATCATAATACATTTGTTGAACAACCCGAAGAAACGGATGACGGGAGGTATGAAACTGCTTTTGATGTCAAAGATACTAAGCTTTTAGTTGAAAAAAGAAAAAAGAAAGAAATAACTGTTGAACTTCCAAAACGTAAATCTCAATTTGTAGAATTAGAAAAAATATCAGAAAACAAAATGAGTCAAAATGGATTGACGGAGAATTTTTATTCAGATTTCCATTCTGTAATATCACCACAAATAAAGGATGACTACTGTGTGAATACAGACTTTAAACGTAATAAAATGTCTTCTGCTGATAAAGTTGACATTGAAAATAATCATAAAAAGAAAGAAAATCTGTATGATAACTTCAATGCTTGTTTGAATACTAACACTGATTCATCTGCGACAGTTAATGGAGATAATTCTCATGTAGCATTGGCTTTTGAAAGCTCTAAAAATAGTCCTATAAAACCTCCCAGAAGTTCTAAAAGAGCATCAAATAACGAAGACGGCTATGCCAACTTACCTGTATCTAAATCTGATTCTAAACAGTTGGAAGGTGCATCATGCCATTTACAAGAAAATGAAGCCCCACCAATTGTGAAATCTCGTGATGTCAAGGAAAATATTTATGACTTTGGAAAATGTACTGATCCCACAAAAAATAGTGATATAATTATTAGTAAACAATCTATCAAAAATGATTATGAAAATGTGAATTCCTCGACAGAGAATAAAAATAGAAGCAGGAAATCTAAAGAAGTGAAAAGATATTCCATACCACCACCTTTGAACTTTGACTTAGTATATAAAAGGTCGTCATCATCCTCTCCAGACACATCTCGAAGGACACCAACAAACACTGACCAAATATCTACAAAAGCTTGTCTTTTGGATCTACCGCCATCACCCACATCACCATCAACGCCTGTAAATGACCCTAATATCAATTTTCCTCCAGTTCATAGGTCTGTTATAAATGTATCTCACAAGAGACAATCCACACCTTCACCTAAGCTTCGTCATTCCAGACAAACATCTCATTCTCCTAAAGGCAGACATTCAGATGTTGTAGCAGTATATACGCAAACTATTTCAAAATTGTCGTCTCACAATTCAGATTCGTCAAACAAGGAAAATTCTAAACCTTCCGGACAAGAACGTCCATCTTCATTACAAATGATTCAAATGTATGATGTCAAAACACAACCTGTGAGAAAAAATACAGGAGAGTCATTATACTCTCCTGTAATGAATAGGAATTGGTTTGGTTCTCAACCAATGCCTGGTGTAGGTTCACAACCCATTTCTGTTGTAGACTCTCAACCAGTATCAAAACTTGAACCAAATGTTGACAGCTCTCAGCCAGTTATAGACAGTTCAATTGATACAACTTACGAAGTACCAAAGAGAGCCAGGTCGGTGATACAACATGAACCTCAACCAACATTGTTTAGTAGAAACCTTGTCAGCAATGGTAAAAGTTCATCACCAAGTCATGATGGATTTCAGTTTAATGTTCCATCCATGCCAGCTGTATACAACGAAGAAGAAGATGATGATGATGATGATGATGATGATGATGATGAGAAACATGAATATGAGGATGCTACCATGAGGCACGTAGAACCACCCTTACCACCGAGACGTAACCAGCCAACTGTGCCATTCCGTAGTCAAAGTGTGTATGTTCCTTGTAACATTAGTCAGGATCCCTCTAGAGGTCAGTTCTATTGTCACTTGTCAGTTATTTAATTAACCTGACCAGGATAGTTTTTTTTGTGGTTGTATTAAATAATTGGTCTGTTGCCTTTGGCATTGTCGTCTGTCTGTAGACACAATGGTTTTTGCACAATAATTTTTGTTCTAGGGGATTGATACTTTTAACACAATGATCCTTGGCACAAAATTAAGATTGGGATTAGGAGATTGTAGCCTTACCTGTTTACAATCCAGTGACACCAGAAAGGGTATTATTGTTTTTTATATGTTGATAATTTATTGTTCATCTGTTTCTGATAAAATTTTTTAGTGAATTCATTAGATAAATTCTATTCAGGAAAGTGCATTGGGTTATGTAACTATTACCGTTTTTGACATAAAAAGGGAACAGGGAGGGTATTCAAGACTTGAAATATTTGTATTGCTTTGTTTTGTATCATTATGGGATATTGATTGGCCATTAAATAATGTAGCTATTTTATTTTGAAAAGGGATCTAAAGGGTGCACATATTCAAAAATTTCACATATTTGTTAGGTATATCCAATTTTTAGTTTTCATCCTTTTTTTTTTACCTTGAAAGCACAAATTTTCAAAAAGGAGGAAAATTAATTGTGTTTCAAAATATAAGGCCTCAAAATGGAAAGAACTATAATTTAAAGGATAGTAGTTATTAAAGTGTATCTATATAAGTGTTTTTTGGTACCCTGTAGTAGTCACACTGTTAATTGACAACATGGTTTCTGTCACTTGGCTGTGAAGGCTGCTAACTTACATGATGTGTTCTATAATGGGAGAGGAAGAAGCAGATTGATTTTGAAATCAAAAGTTTTGAGGTCAAGGTTGCTTACAACAGACAAAAAAGGGATATCTTGATAAAATTAGTTTGTTTCTGAGTATATATTTCTATGTATATTTGACCCTCAATAAAATGATTACATGTTCAGATGCTATAGTTGAGAGATTTTCATGAATTCATTTATTCACTCTATTTTAGTAATTGTGCGACAAACATCATTACGAGAAAGACAGAGGATAACTTCAGGTCCAGGATTGGTTACAGTTCTACCTTTAAAACAGAGTGAAATAGACATTTTACAAGAAGAACAACAGTCACATGGAATTATTGTTAAAATTACTCCAGCGGCATGTCAGAAAATTGCTTTAGTAGACTGCTTGAATGGTGTTTGGTAAAATCCCTAAGTGATGTATTTGTTTAAACTGATTCACAGTAGATAGCTTGTATATATGGGATTTGTTGACATTCCTAAATGATTTCTAGTTCTTCTAATATGCCATCCAATTATTGACAATAATAATATAAACAAGGATATTATAAAATTCACAATATATTTTATTTTGCAGATAAGTATTGTCTGACAAATTATGGTCATCATTTCTAAGTGTGTGTTTAGACAGGACAGTGGTGCCGCCAAAGGCAATGTGAGCTTTTGCTATCACTTGGCATCCATCATCTGTTAACTTTTCACATTCTAATCTTCTCCTCTGAAACCCCTTAGCCAAATTACCTGAAACTTGGTAGGAAGCATCTATGGGAGGTCCTCTATACAGATTGCACATTTCATCCCGATCCATTAGCAAACATGCCCCCCCACAAGCAATTCTTGTTTTGGATTGGCCGATTTCTAAAAATTCTTCTCCTCGGAAACCGCTTGGCCAAATAAACCAAACCTTTTTTTTTATAATTTATTTTTGATTTTCTACTTTCACATTATACATATAACACATTACAGATATATTTAGCAGGACAGTGTCAGTCATTACCTATTAGCATTACAAAACATTGTCGTACAGTGTACATTCAAATACATTATTTACTTGTGTTACCATCATGTTAGTTTAAATAATTAACTAATGAAAAATAGATCATTTTCAAAAAGGTATAGGTTTCGAAATAGAAATTACATACATTTTTTGTACTTCATAAACTTAAAAATGGTTTTCATCAATAACTTAACTATATTTATACAATACAATACAATACAATACAATAATAGTCATATTGGATGTACTTTCCCACTGTCCATACCTTGGAATGAAGCATCTATGGAATGTTCCCTACAACGTTTGCTCATTTCGTCCCAATCTGTTTAAACAAACATCGCCACAACAGGCAATTCTTGTTTCTGATTGGTCACTTTCTAAAAAATTTTCTCCTATGCAACTGCTAGTCCAAATGAACCAAAACTTGTTAGAATATAACCTACTCTTTTTTTCACCTATCAGATTTCGAGAAGTGAGCCATTAAGTGGCACACTTAATCATTAAGTTTTTCAAAGTGACACAGCTGAAATGACTGCTTTGATTGACAACTGCTGCTAAAAAAAATAAACATTATGTACCTTCGAGACAACTTTAATATTACAAATATCTGGTGGTCAAAACAATATTCAATGAGCTTTACCTAGCATTAAACATGAAAAAAAAATAATGAAAAAAATCAAGAAAATTAAAATTTCCGTGTCCATTTTTTTATAACCTTTTACGATCACAATTTTTTTTTATTTTGTAACTCACCGTACGACACAGTGGCTGAAAACCGGTTATTGTGTTGAACCTCTTCAAGTGTGAGCTGTTGTGTGGGGATGTCAAGTAGTTGAGACAAAGATATATTTTCGCTTTCGTCATTCAACACATCCTCCATCCACAGGCACTCGACGTCTGGACACCCCCTTTTCCTGGTTGACCCCCCCCCCCCTTTAAAAATTTTTTTTCACAAAGTTGAATTTCACTAAATTTATCCCCCCACCTTAAATACGTATATTGAACTTATTCATGCTGTGGTAAAATCCGTGCCGTGCACTTTCCAGCAGACGTCTAGGGTTTGATGTAAGAAATGTCTGGAACATTGAACCAATGAAAAAGTAGGTTACATTCTAAGTCAGTTAGATTATATTAAGTGAAATTTTATTGGTTAAGAAGGAGGTCGCTTCGCTTCGCTCGTCCCGCCCCTTCCTAACCATTAAAATTTCACTTAATATATTCTAACTATAACGTAAGAAGCATCTATGGAATGTCCTCTATAAAGATTGCTCATTTCATCCTGATTCATTAACAATCAAGGCTGCCAAAGGCAATCCTTGTTTCTGATTGGTTGATTTCTAAAAATCTTCTCCTCTGAAACCACTTCATTTTTGAAGATTTGATTCCCATTGCTGTTCAGAGTAGACTGATCATGGTTACAGAATGATAAAAGAATTAAAAGAACATAATAGTTATAAAGTAAGAAGATTTCTTTGTAGGGTTGTTGGTTGGGATTGTAAGCATTATCCACGACTGGCTGAAAGTATTCATATTGGTGATGAAGTAACGAAAATAAATGATGTCAGGGTAACTAGCGCTCACATGGCAAGGAAAGCACTGAAGGCATGCAATACAGACCAGGTGGACTTTGTCATCAAACGTCTTCCTTATGCTCATGTTATGGCCATACGTAGACATCAGAATGGCCAAAAACTGGGATTACAACGTTTTGGTGGAACTGCTGAGGTAATTATTTATTAAAGATGTAAGTTGCAAAAGTATTAATTTTTAGATAGATGCTTATTGTCTCATGTTTAATGACTGTGGGTTATCTTAGCTGCCAAACTATAGTTTGTATGTGCTTTTTAGCTCACCTGACCCAAAGGGTCATGTGAGCTTTTGTCATCACTTTGCGTCCGTCGGCATCGTCGTCGTCCGCGTCTGTAAACTTTTCATACTTTCTTCTTCTTCTTTGAAACCACTGAACTGATTTGGACCAAATTTGGCAGAAATGTTCATTGGGAGGTCCTATACTAAATTTGTTATTTTGGTGCAGATCGGAAATCCAACATGGCCATCAGGGCCAATAATGTGTTCTGATTGGTTGAAACTTTGAAAATCTTGTTGTCAGAAACTACTCAGCCGATGGAATTGTAACATTATAGAAATGATGACTGGATGGTCCTCTACTAAATTTGTTATTTTTGTGCCGATCGCATATCCAAGATGGCCGCCATGACTCGACTTAGTTTTAACATAGAACCCTATGGGAAAAATGTTTAAAAATGTTTTCCTCTGAAAGCAGTAAGTCAATTTAAAGCAAATATGACATGAATGGTCCTTAGGTGGTCAACTTTCAAAATAATGTCATGTGACCCCGACCTCCATCCAAGATGGCCACCATCAGCGAACATAGTATTAACATAGGACCCTATGGGAAAAATGTTTAAATTTTTTTTCCTCTGAAACCAGTAAGCCAATTTAAATCAAACATGGCATGAATGGTCCTTAGGTGGTAAACTTTTAAAATTATGTCCTGTGACCCTGACCTCAATCCAAGATGGCCACTGTCAGCGAACATAGTTTTAACATAGGACCCTATGGGAAAAATGTTTAAATTTTTTTTCCTCTGAAACCAGTTAGCCAATTTAAAGCAAACATAGCATGAATGGTACTTAAATGGTCAACTTTCAAAATTATATCCGGCGACCCAGACCTCCATCCAAGATGGCCGCCATCAGCAGACCATTGGACTGTATGGGAATTTCATTGAAAAACCTTTTTGTGAGAAACTACTCAACAAATTGAATATTTTGCATTATATGAATGTTACTTGGATGGTTCTACACCTGATCTATTATTTTGGTGCAGATTGGAAATTCAAGGTGACCTCCATTGACGGATGAAGTTTAACATACCGGTAGGTCCTTTACCAGAATTGTAATTTTGGTGCTGATCGGTAATTAAACATGGCTGCCAGGGGTAGATAATGTTTTCTGATTCGTCAATCTTTAAAAATCTTCTGGTCAGAAACTACTGATTCAATTGAATTTGTTTTCTGGTGAGAATGATCTATGGATGGTCCTCTACCTAAATTGTAAATTTGGTTCCGATTGGAAATTCAAGATGGCCGCCATAGACGAACAAAGTTTAACATAGAAGCCTACAAGACCCAATGGGAATTTGTACTGAGTTGTTCTTCTCAGAAAGCACCAAGTCAGTTGACTTGATTTGTTCTATGCTGCTCCTATCTGCAAACAGAAAGACTTGAAAAATATGCTTGTTGATAACCTTCTTCAAGAATTAAAACTTAAGCAGTCTAATATACTTACCATGGGAGATTTTAATTTTGACTTTAGGTTTTCAGAATTTATGGAGCACACATTCAATAGTAAGCAAATTGTGTCTTAAGTCGCAAGAAAATATGAATCTTTGTTAGACTTCACGTTCCTAAGGATTTACCCTGCCAATTATTACCAGGTGAGCGATGACAGGCTCAACAGAGCCTCTAGTTTTTCCTTGTGAGAACAGTTTAAAAAATCCAATTGGAAAATCAAAGAAAGTAGAGTCAAGATCAATATACATATCTACACACTTTCCTGGAAAGGGACAGGCACTAAAAAAGTGGCTGGATTAAGTACGACACGTAGATGTAAATCATGCACAATAAAACCTCATTATGTCTAGGTCAAAAAGAGTATAGTTTGGGGGAGTGAGTAATGTATTTCTATTTGTGTCTATTGGGGTTTTCCATTTTTAATGCGGTCTGTTCGTTTGTCAGTTTATGATGGGTCTGTTTGATATGTATCATTTGTATGGTATTACATGTAGTTGCACGGGATACGCTTTGGCGGTTAATTAAATGGGGGTATAAAATGGGACGTTTATACGATATTGTATCGAGATTGCTCACAGTGACTTGAGGAAAAGGAGGTGTTGAAGTCCTGCATTGATTATGTCCGAAGTTAAAACTGACCATGAGTCTGACAGAATTAATAACGCTGGTGGTACAGATAACGATTTAACCACAGATGATGCAATTTCACTATTCACTTCAGTTTTAAATAACGCATTGGAGGATAGACAGAAGGCTATATTAATTGAACATTTTGAAAACAGTTTGGTGAAGAACGAAAAGGCTACAGGTGTTGATACGGCTGAATTTTCGTTTAAACGTGATGGTAATAAAATCCAATTTTCATTTAATTTGGAACGTTTGGAAAAACTATCCCATATAGAAAACAACATCATAAAACTTAACAAATTGAATGCTGTGTATGATATAATCACAGAGGAACAGACCATTCTTAGGAAAAGGAATAACATTCTTTAGATTGCAGATCGCCACGACTGGGACACGATGAAGGAATATTTGGACAGCCCATTAGCGGATGACAAAGAAGATGCTAGTGATTTATGTGCTGTAATTTCTAGGGCTAATCGTAAATGGAGTACGCCAAAACCTTATAACAGACCAGATAACCAGTACGGTAGTGTCAACAAGGGATCGAGAAGTGCTAAATTCGATTCAAGGAGTTTTTTTCGTGGCTTTGGCCAATTCAGCGGAGCGGGATTTAACAGTGAAACCAGTAGTGTCCAAACCGTCGGAAGGTGTTTTTACTGTAACCAACAAGGACACTTTGGGAGGACCTGTCCCCACAAAGGAATCCCCGCAGCTACAGCAACAGCACCAAAGGCACAGGATGGCGGAAAGACATAGTGAATATTCAGTTAAAGAAAAAATTCCAGTTACAGAAAATAAAGTTGAGTATAGTTTTGACTTTACTGAAAATATGAAAAACAATCTGATCAGAGTCTTATAAATGTTAAAGGAAATCTTAAAAAAAAAA
>MJUT01041121.1:8498-30449 GCA_002080005.1 Gigantidas platifrons | reverse complement strand
TTTTGCATTCGCATAAAAAATATGAAGTTACTGCGAGCAAACAATCCTATATATACTGATTTGTCTCTTATTTAGCCAATGGATAGAGAATGGAAATAATTTAAATTCGGACGATGTCAAGAGGGAGAATTTAAATGATTTTCATCACATTAAGTAAGTAATAAATTTGTCATTAGTAAGTAGAATTTTTTTTTTATTACTAATATAAAGAGACAATATTTTGACTTAAGTAAACTGGTAATTTGTTCAAGTCAAAGATAGTAAGGTTCAAATCTACTTGTTTCTTTGTAGATAACCTATGTAGATCCAGCTGGGCTTGCTGCTGAACATGGACTGTCTAAGCATGCCAAATGTGTAGAAACAGAGGGATACTGTAACTGGTGGATTACAGAAATAAACAATAGGCCACTCAATCTATCATTTAAAGGAAACGAAGTGAGTATTATCGTCTGCTCAAGTTGTTCAAAAAGTTTTATTAGACATCTTAGTATTACCCATTTAAAAAACAATTATTTACCAGTTTTCAAATTTCTTTATTTATATGAACTCCATCCCAATCCCTCCCCCTTCCTAAAAAAAGTGTCATATATATGGGCTATTGATGAGTGCTGTATCCAAGTCTCTTGATAACAATGTAAATTGAATGTTTACGGTCAGACTGTTCTTATATGGAGGAACCATGCTAGTATGCATGAATGGTCAAAATCATGCATATTTTATGGCCTGGAACATGTATAATTTAAAAAAAATATCATTGCCCTTTGTATAGATTTGTTTATAAGTGAAAAATATCATTTTTTAATTACGGTAATTATTGTTTCGATAATATTTTTTCAAAAGTTGTAAATCTTTAATAACAATGTAACAGCACTAAAAAATCAAAGGGTTTCAAAAACAAATTTCCATTGACATTTTGAAGAGTTGAACAAGATTATTGTTAGGAGAATCATTAATGGTATCTTTGATACTTGTAACCTGATGTATTTCTATTTTTAGATTGAGTGTAAATTAAATGCAGTTGGAAAAGACATTTCAATTGTTGTTCATCCATCAGATTTTGTCAAGGAACTAAAAAAACAATTAAAGAGGATGAGAAACTTTAAAGATTACCTTGCTATATGAAAGGTGCTTTCTGAAGATCTGTGATTATATTTATTACTTTGTAGTCCCATTTTGTTCATTAGAAATTTAGGTTATTAGTGGTACCAAAAACATTCCTAGAGAAGTTAATGTATATCCCATGCAAATGTTTTGTAGAGTTGTTTTTAATGTGTGTCACAATGCAATGCTTATGTAGACTAATTTATTTCCAATATCCATGTAAGATTTTGTGTTTAATTAAATATTTTGATACTGGAATATATGATTTGATAAGAATACATTACAATGAAAAGATAATTACTTTTACTCATAAGAATGAGCAAGAAACATTTAAATGAAATTGAAACTGAAAGAATATTTTTAATTTTTAAAATATTAAATTCAATAATATTTAGCTAAGGCCATGCAAAATTAATTACTTGGTTCTCGGGCCCTTTTTTGTCAAAATTGATGAGGGAGGGCGGCATTTTTTTTTATCCTTTTACTTCTGTAAAAAGTGATGAGGGAGGCATTTTTTCTTCTTTTTTTGTGTGAAAAATATGGCAATGTATAAATCTTTTCATTACTTTATTGAAAATTTCAATTTTATTTCTTCCGATGGTGGCAGAAACATCACAAGTGGTTAATTTTTATGGAAAAGTCCAATCCGCTGGTCCCAACGTATCATTTTTATCTCCGTAAACAATTCCAATAAGGTACAAGCTTCGGAGAAGCCCCCTATTATGTTCCCTGGTAAAACTGACAAACATTTGTGACGAATTTGCACAGAAACGATTGACATTTTGTCTAAATGTCAAACGGAAACACGTTTTTTATTTATATATTGTCATAACGATGCTTTAAATCTCATTTAAGCATGATGCGTTTTAAAGCGTTTCACCGACCACGCGATATAAGAGAAAAAAACGGATGCGGTTGTTTTTTCCGTACGGACAGCGCTACCGCATTAAATTTTTTTTTTTTACTATTTTTGCAATAAAATCGGCAATGCGGCGACGAATTTCCACATGCGGGCGGGCCTGAGAACCAAGAAATTAACTTTGTATGGCCTAATGTATCATGTTTTTAAATAGCAATATATTGTGTTAAAGGTGTTTCTATGGTTACAATGGTATTGTGGTTGGATTTACATATATCTATGCACACAGTGCCTATCACCACTAAAGTTTGTGAGTCTGATATTGGTTCCCAACCGTGTCACACTAAAGTTTGTGAGTCTGATATTGGTTCCCATCTATGTCACACTAAAGTTTGTGAGTCTGATATTGGTTCCCAACCGTGTCACACTAAAGTTTGTGAGTCTTATAATAGCTCCCACCTGTGTCACACTAAAGTTTGTGAGTCTTATAATAGTTCCCAACCGTGTCACACTAAAGTTTGTGAGTCTGATATTGGTTCCCACCTGTGTCACACTAAAGTTTGTGAGTCTTATAATAGTTCCCACCTGTGTCACACTAAAGTTTGTGAGTCTTATAATAGCTCCCACCTGTGTCACACTAAAGTTTGTGAGTCTTATAATAGTTCCCAACCGTGTCACACTAAAGTTTGTGAGTCTTATAATAGTTCCCAACCATGTCACACTAAAGTTTGTGAGTCTTATAATAGTTCCCAACCGTGTCACACTAAAGTTTGTGAGTCTTATAATAGTTCCCAACTTATAATGGTTCCCAACCGTGTCACACTAAAGTTTGTGAGTCTGATATTGGTTCCCACCTGTGTCCCATTAAAATTTGTGAGTCTGATATTGATTACCATCCATGTCATAGTGTACTTGCCATGGCATCATGTACTAAATACAAGTTTTCGTTATGAGTTTAGTTACTACTGACAAACATATTTTTATTTGAGTACTCCATTTTCCTCAACCAATCTGACCACCAGCAATATACCACTCACAACCTAAAGCATATATAACAAGTATATACACTATGTGGTACATGTCTTTAAAATAAAATATATAATTATTCTTCAACAGTGCCATTTAAATTTTGACAGGAAGTGATTCTTATAAACATTAGGACTGTTATTGAAAATTAAAAATGTTCTAACACAGATTTCTTTTAAGAAAATATAAGGAAATTTGAAAAAAAAAATATATATAATCCATTTGCTGATGTGAAAGAAGGGATTACTTCTACTTTAGCAGAACCTAAACCTAACCCTTTTATTGTTATATCCGCATGGTAGCGAAATGAAAGGTTATGGGTCATGCGCGTTGATTATTACAATATCTGATTACCGGGGTCTGCCAAAGTAGATTCTACCCGAAAGAAGTATCAATCATGTTTCCAATGTATATCTATGGTTAATATTTAAAATAGATTCCTCTCAGTTCTCATTGACTTTAACTGGTTTAACTTTATTATTGTTTGTGTCTGTCCTAAGTCAGGGTCTTGCTTTCTATTAGTGTATGTCATTGACTTTGACTGGTTTAACTTTATTATTGTCTGTCCTAAGTCAGGGCCTTGCTTTCTATTAGTGTATGTCATTGACTTTGACTGGTTTAACTTTATTATTGTCTGTCCTAAGTCAGGGCCTTGCTTTCTATTAGTGTATGTCATTGACTTTGACTGGTTTAACTTTATTATTGTCTGTCCTAAGTCAGGGCCTTGCTTTCTATTAGTGTATGTCATTGACTTTGACTGGTTTAACTTTATTATTGTCTGTCCTAAGTCAGGGTCTTCCTTTCTATTAGTGTATGTCATTGTTATTTCTGTGGTAAGAAGTCTGGATTTACAAGTGATTGAAAGGTTACAGAGATTTCTTTAATATATCATTAGCCTTTATATATTGCCTGCATTTTTTTCTATAATAATTTTAGTGTTATATATATAAGGTTTGTAAACTGTAATTTAAAATTAACATATACTTATTTCACCTAATATTTAAGATAAATTAAGAACTTACTATCAGTGTTTTCTGTGTCATGAGTTTCATAATAATGTTTATTAGTTATCATTTCTATAGTTGTTTTTCTTATAGTTGCATAGCTACAAAACTTTTGCTGAACTTATAATAAGACATACATAATGTTGATTTAATAGAGTTACATTGATTTTGATTGGCCTGCTGTGATAGGCCATACATTTGTGTTACATTGATTTTGATTGGCCTGCTGTGATAGGCCATACATTTGTGTTACATTGATTTTGATTGGCCTGCTGTGATAGGCCATACATTTGTATTTTTTGTCTGTCTCAAAACTATTATAATCATTATTGATTTTAACTACAGCATTGTTGTGTATTTATGTTTATGAAATACAAATATGTTTATACACTAGATTTAAATTATTTAAAAATATAAAGCTGGTTTTTTTTTTTGGTTTTGTTGTTTGTACTAAATTAGTTACATGCTCTCATACAGTCATATTAAAGTCATAATTATCCCCCCCCCCTTCCAAGATTATTGTAAATTACTGGTAATTATTCATTTACTGTAATTTTAAGGTGAAATGTAATGATATCATAACTTTTTTTTAACTATTTGTGGATACAAATTTTTCAAGAGTTGTAATACCATTATCATCTTCAGTTTTGTGAACTAATAAAAGAATACTGTTCAAAATGTCAGTAAAATCAACATAAGTTATCTCCCTTTGTCTATTGTTGACATGTTGACCAAACAAAGTACATTTGGATATAGGTCACTTTGTCATCAATGTTGGTTAGGCCATATTTTTTTTTTTTTTTGGCACTGCATTAACATCTAACAAAATCCAATTTGAGGTCATGTCATTATGTTAACTAACCATAGGCAGCGAGACAATGCTCACAAAAACAAGAAAGCACTGTAGAAAGGGATATGTACCCCGGTACATAAAGTATCCATCATGCCATGGGAGACTTTGATAGAGTATATGTACCTACCTTGAAAGTGGTGTTCAGCACCATAATCCTAACCCCTTCCAAATTAAGAGCAGAAAAAGTACAAACTACAAATGGAGGTAAGCCCCAGGGTTAGAGGTACTAATAAAGCCTCTTATATGATACTGAATTAATGCTAACTTTATACCCTACTATTATTAAAAATTAATAAATATATATACATTTTAAAATCATTTAATTTCAATATTTTGTGAAAACAGGGGAAACAATTTTAGCATCTTTGCTTGCCAATGATCCTGATTGACTTCTCCTGGGTAGTGAAGACATATTTGGTTTGTTATTGTTTATATATCACCATCTACGTCAACCTTTTATATATATAACTTGTATAGATCGTACAGGTTTATTTAATTTATCAGTATTTTATGCACTTTTCCTTTGATCTCACTAAGACATAGCAAGTGTTCTTTTATATAACATATATAACACTATTGTTTGGGTATTACTAAAAAATAGACTTATATAAAAGACCTATTTTGTTTATATTTCCATAAATAGATACAATAAATTTGGCTCCTCTTTAAAAACAAATTTGATTGGACACTGTTTAAAGTATCGACTAATCATGTTTTTGTCCATTCAAAGTTCTAATGCCATGATGTCATCAAATTATGATAATGCAAAATAGAAAGTGGCATCTGAAAAGTTTTCAATTTTAAACAATTAAATGCAAGAATTATTATTAAACATTGATGAACATTGATGTAATTTTTGGTTAATATTTGAAAATTATTGAAGGTGTAAATAAATGTACATTTTCTCATTTTTCATTTTTGCACAATAT
This sequence comes from Gigantidas platifrons, assembly GCA_002080005.1. Classification (NCBI taxonomy): domain Eukaryota; kingdom Metazoa; phylum Mollusca; class Bivalvia; order Mytilida; family Modiolidae; genus Gigantidas; species Gigantidas platifrons. The sequence continues at coordinate 24,677 of MJUT01041121.1, read as the reverse complement.
GTTAAATAATAAAAATTATATAATATTAATAATATCTTCAATAAGATATATAATACTAAAACAATTGTATCCTGTTTTACATGTATATGATGAATTGTATTAAAGTCTGTCTCATGATCTATTCACTATTGTGCCTTTATCAACCCTCAGCTAATATGATGCCTAATTTAGAGCTTTATAGATTATATTGGCATCTGAGGCTGATAAAGGTGTGATATTGATAAAGCCACGTAATATTCCCTATGTATTATTGCCTTCATCAGATTCATCAAAGTTGTTAAATTTCTAACTTCTTCTGTAGTACATTTTGTAGTTAAGTATATTGCATCACTACATTGTTTTCAGACATATAATCATGTTTTGGTTTGTATACATTTCAAAATAATATCTGCCAATTCTATTCTTGTGGAAATTCTCTGAAAAAATATATGTACATTTTTAATGTTTTTGTAATCAACTTTCAACAACTTTTGATTAAAATCGATTAACAAGTTGTATTACAAGTTCAATACATAATACTAAAATATATAACTTTTATAACTCCCTTCCCTTCTCATGGTATGAGAAAAAAACGGTCAAATATACTCCTTACTATGTGTAGTGTATCCTATGTTAGAAGTATGCATTATGTATATACATATGAGAGTGGTCTTGAAAAAGGTTAGAGGAGGGAGTGAAAATAAACATAATTAGATTTCATTTTAATATTATATATGCAAAAATGTAATATTTTTATATGTGATAATATAAATATAATATGGAAGGAAAGTAAAATAACATTTATTTCAAAATGCCAATTTGTTTAAGCTCTTATTACCTTATTTTGTAAACTAAGTGGGGGGAGGCTTTTTTCAGTTATTTAACTGATTTCAGCTATTTTGCCCTGGAGAGAAATTGCCGAAAGTTGCTGGACAGTCAGAACAGGTCAATAATAGACCATTTGAAAGGAGGTGTAGATGGTTTCAGCTATTTTTCTATTTTTTCACTGATCTTCAGTTATTTACTTTCTAACCAGAATCATCCCTGATGATACACAAGATGAAAAACTGTGTATTAATTATAGAAATATGTCATATATTATAGTTTTGTATATTACAGCACCTAGTAATATGGAAGTAGCCACAATAGTAAAGCAACTAATTGGCATGGTCAATTAGATAAATAAAAGTAATTAACAAAATTCCAATGTAATATTATTTAAATTAATTTCATATTTTGTAGTGCATTTATTAATTATAGCAGTCAAAATGTAAAAAAAATAAAATTTAACCAAACATGGATGGGAGGGTTCTTTAAAATATGACACGCTCTTGCAAAGTGAAATAAACCCCTTTGTGAAAATTCCATGCTTTACAATAAGATTTTGGTATAATATTTGATGTGAAGATGAAATCAGATGTATTTTCTACGTGTTATACACATTACAAGACAAACTATGATACTTACCAGATAACATTCAGTGTTGCATCAGTTATTAGAATTGATGTAAACTTTACCATTCTTATTTTTTCTGCTGGCCAGAATACAGGAACAGGTAATCCATATTGGAATACATTGTAATGCAGCATATTTCAATTCTCTCTAATTCTTGTGCAATTAACATCTTTTTAGCCTACCTTGTCCTTATGAATATGTGAACTATTGATATCACTTTGTGTCCGTATGTGACATGGTCATACATTCCGATCTGAAACTACTGGGGAGGAATGTTTCTTTGGTGGACCTCATCACAATTTGTGATTTTGGTGCAGATAAAAAAAATTCAACATGGACACCAGAGTATAATGCAATTTGATTGGCTGAGCCCCAAAGCTCAATTGTTCAAAAACTACTAATTGTTTATAACTTTAATTATATGGGGTGAATGATGTAAATGATCTGGAAGCTAGATTTACTATTTTACTTCATCTGAAAATCTAACCCAATATATCCAGAATAAATATAGCTAACAGCTGCTATGAATGGGTTAAATCTATACTTAGAGTTACAAATGTATACAATGAATTGACTTATCTGAGTTTGAGATCGTGAGGCCTGACTCATGAGGCTTGATTATCATGAGGCTTGACTATCGTGAGGCTTGACTGTCATGAGGCCTGACTGTCATGAGGCTTGACTGTTGTGAGGCTTGACTGTCATGAGGCTGGACTATTGTGAGGCTTGACTGTCGTGAGGCTTGACTATCGTGAGGCCTGACTGTCATGAGGCCTGACTGTCATGAAGCTTGACTATTGTGAGGCTTGACTGTCGTGAGGCTTGACTATCGTGAGGCCTGACTGTCATGAGGCTTGACTATTGTGAGGCTTGACTGTCGTGAGGCTTGACTATCGTGAGGCTCGACTGCACTTCAATTTATACAGAATGATAAAACGAGCATATTTCTATTTAAATTGTTATCAATCCATGACATTCAAAAATTGCTGACAAATAAATTAAAAAAATCACTCGTTATAAGAGCTTTTAACGACTGAAAAAAAAAAGAATCAAATATTTAAAAAAAATAACTAGTAATAGAATGATGCATGATACCATCGGTCAGCTGAAACTTTCTTATTTTTTTTGTTTTCATGTTAAGTTGGAAGTACTTTAGATATTTTTATTGTTATATTTTTGTTAATGTTTTTTTGTTTAAATTAGAAATTTAAATTAGAAAATGTTATTATTTTGAGATGTTTATTGTATCATGTTTATTATTAAGCATATAATGCTAGTTACAGATGTTTTTTTTGCTATTAAAATATATTCTAAATACAGTATTTAATCTTGTGTCATTTTTAGGTAATAATTGTACAATGCAAGTTAATTGATTGATTGATTATTGTTTAATGTCTAGCAAGCAGTATTTCAGATATATTCAGGATGAAAAGAAGTTCAATAATATGTAAAAACTATATAGAAATGAAGGAAGAGATGGGACAACTGGGTCAATCACTTTAGACTTCCACTGAAAAAGTATGGAGAATTAGGTAGGGCCAAAATATTGAGTCTTTTGAGGCAGCTACAATATGCCTACTCTTTTTCAAAATCTACAAAAGAGGTCTTTAGCTTGCAGGGAGCATGGCACTCTCCAAACACGTTGCCCACTATGGTCCATGGTCTGGCTTTCCATATTATAACCTGACAGCTCCCTATCTGCCTCTCTTGGACACACCGAGGAGCTCTGTGAGTTTGAGCCTTTCCATATTATAACCTGACAGCTCCCTATCTGCCTCTCTCGGACACACTGAGGAGCTCTGTCAGTTTGAACCCTGGGAATCTGCACCTATACTCAGCTATGCAAATTAAAATCCATTTCATTTCTGTTAAGCCTACAAAACCAATTACTTAAATACCAGATTTATTTTGTCATTTCTGTTGTCATGCTAAGGTTATGTTAATTTCACATGATCTTCTGACATTATATACCAGTAAGTTCAGTGCCCTGGCTGCTGACGCTGTTAAGAGCCAGTCATTTTGCATTTGTAGCTCTAGGATATTGATACCTTAGTCATATTCATTTTTTTCCCAGCAATAGGTAACACATGTCAAAACATTTTACAATTATTTGTTATATTATTTCCCCTGTTTGTTGTCTGTTTGGTAGCCAACCATTTTACAAACCAGAATAGTAAATATATAATAAGACATTTTTTTGCAATTAAAGAGCCATAACAAACCACCAGAGCAATCACAGATACCAATTCAATGAAATCATAAACCACCATAGCAATCACAGATACCAATTCAATGAAATAAATCACCAGAGCAATCACAGATACCAATTCAATGAAATCATAAACCACCAGAGCAATCACAGATACCAGTTCAATGTAATCATAAACCACCAGAGCAATCACAGATACCAGTTCAATGAAATCATAAACCATCAGAGCAATCACAGATACCAAGTCAATGAAATCATAAACCACCAGAGCAATCACAGATACCAGTTCAATGAAATCATAAACCACCAGAGCAATCGCATACCAATTCAATGAAATCATAAACCACCAGAGCAATCACAGATATCAAGTCAATGAAATCAAACCATCAGAGCAATCACAGATACCAGTTCAATGTAATCATAAACCACCAGAGCAATCACAGATACCAATTCAATGAAATCATAAACCACCAGAGCAATCACAGATACCAATTCAATGTAATCATAAACCACCAGAGCAATCACAGATACCAATTCAATGTAATCATAAACCACCAGAGCAATTACAGATACCAGTTCAATGTAATCATAAAAGGTAATAGCAAAAACAGGATCCACCAATGAAGGGATCCACCAATGCCAGCAGATATCTTGAAGGGACACATCTATCTTGTTAAAGAATACTCTGATTCTAACAAAAAGTTATCTAAAACTGACATCATTAATAGGTAGTCAGATTTCCTATGGGTTCCAATTGTAAACTGACATCATTAATAGGTAGTCAGATTTCCTATGGGTTCCAATTGTAAACTGACATCATTAATAGGTAGTCAGATTTCCTATGGGTTCCAATTGTGCTCCTCCTCTCATCAACTTGTTCCTTTCTTCATATGAAGCAGACTTGATGCATAGGCTTCTCAAAAGAACCAAAAGATCTAACCATATCATCCACTAATTTCATGTTCTGCTATATATATAGTATGGCGACTATGTTGATTGTCTCATTGAACTTGAAATAAGCTGTACAACAGATACAGTTAGGTCTTTAGATACACATTAAAATTGACAGGTGAGGATCTGTTAAGAACAAAACTTACCAGCAAGACAGATGGTTTCAATTTTCCTTTAGTGAGGGCTTGTTGAGAACAAACTTTACGAAAAAAAAAGAGATGATTTCAATTTTCTCATTGTGAACTTTCAGTTTATATGTGGGCCGGCAACATTCCAGCAACACATGCATATCGAATATAGATACATATTACACTGCTCTTGTACCTATCAGGATTTCCTTGACAGAGTGTTGCTGCTAATGAGGAAGCTGCAGAACCAATAGTTCCTAGTTGTAATTCCTGAACATAAGTAATGGGACAGATGTCACTAGTGAGCATAAACTGCTTACTCTTAAATTCCAGAGCAACTAAGTTCAAAACCCTTTTAGTGGGGCTCAAGTTGCTCAATCTTTGGCTTTCTGTCGACCATTGTTAGTCTTTTGTACTTTTTCATTTGGTCATTGTATTGTCTGTCCTTCTAATTAGACTTCTGATCACCCATTTGGTAGCTTTTCTTACCGACGGTACCATTGTATCTGCTTAGTATTTTTTTCGGTTTCCTGCTAGTCAACTATGAATGTTTCCTGTTCTAACATGTTACGCCTGATCCATTGATAGAATGGTCTATTAATAGAGGATATAAATATCTGACCGACGAGTAATAAATCACTTAAAGCTCTAACCCAAAACGTAGAACGTATTTGTTTACAGTTTAAAGCATCTACAATGTATGACCAACATATTTTTTGTTTGTATATTTTTCCTTTTGGGTTTTCCTGTTACTGTTGTTTTTATTTGTTTGTTTGTTTGTTTGTTTGTTTTTTGTATATATCATTTTCGTCCCTTTTGCTAGGAGATCTCCTACATTAACAATTAAGAGCGTCTTTATTCTATGATTAGTGTCGGTCGATACGGCAAAACTGAATGCAGTCTCTGTCAATGATACACGATGTAGTATCATTTAATTCACAATGTATTCAGATATGTTGCCAAAGTCATGAAGATGTATAAGTTATGATAGGGCATATAGTATACCCGGTATATATACGTTGTATCATTAAATCCATACGTATATATCGATAGATAACCGGATCGTTCTTTGGGTGAGTCTTCTTGGTTAAACAGATAACTGGAAGGGACAAGAAAAGACTTAATACGAAGGGAAACCATTAATAGTAAACATCATGTATTTCTATGGATTCATTGATAGCAATAGTTATCAATGATCTCTTCTACTTCTACAAATTATTTACCTACTTCTACAAATTCTTGACCTACTTCTACCAATTATTGACCTACTTCAACAGTTGGAAGATTATGTCAAGGGTATTGTGTTGTGAAAAGGAAAAGGAAAAAAAAGTAACAATAAGAAAATAAGGTTAAAAATATGTACAAAACTAGTTTAAAGATAAGATGAGGTAATGGCAGTCCTGAAGGACTCGACTGAGTCACTCAGCACTGCAGTCTGAGGTAGGCGGCACCAGTCTACAATGGTGTGAAGGAAAGATGATGCCTTTCTCTGTTGTGTCTTGATATGACCGAGAGTGCATGTTTCTGGAGTGTATCAGGGGCTTGTTACGAATTTTGTTTTTAGAGTTTTCAGTCGAAGGATAACAAAAAATGGTAACAAGCCCCTGTGGTCATGGGAGATTTTATACATGTTGATAAGGCGTTATAATTACTGTAACTGGTACGTATACGCTCCTACGTCTCAGGTCATAAGAACTATATGCTCATAACCATCCCGCTAACTCTAAGTATCTTACATGAGTTCTACTTTGGCTCAGTTCTTAACGAGTTGTTTTACGATGACAAGAGTTCTGGAGGTAGAATTCCTTTTGCACCATTGCAATTTTGGGGATAAACAATATGCTATGCTACTGTGACATCATTTGATTATATAGGAATGAAATGCTGGTTTGGTATACAACAAAAGACAAATGACTGAAAAGGGGAGATTTAGGTCAAGGCTGTCTGTCCCCTTAATAAATCTTCCAATGTACTAACACTAATCAACACTTGTAAGTATCATGTTATCGTCCTGTAGTTTATTAGTCATTTCATATAAATGTATGGTTGTATTGGCAGTGCTATAAATCATGGGTCTTGTCAATACTTGCTTTTAAATCTAAATATAATAGATTTCGACTATAATAAGAGTTATATCTTGCAACAATATATATGAGGTGTAAGGTCAAAGGTGGAAACACATTTGTGATGTAGGACAACTAAACAAATAGTTCGTTTCTCGTCAGCTTTCTACTTTATATTTGTGGAATGGGTTAAAAGTTTGGTTTTTTTTTATCAGTTACAAAAATTACACCCCAGGTCTATTGTTAAACCATACGCTTTCTATCTCTGAAACTGCCTTTCTATGAATTACTTTATTGTTATAAGAACAATAGCCTGTGTTCACAGGGTGTGACGACAGTGGTTTCTTGAAACCCCTGTCTTCACACCCTGTGAGCACGGCCTATTGTGCCTACAACAATGAAGTAATTAATTACCACTCAGCTGAAGATAACACGAAAACTGGATATTGAAAAACTGAAAAAGGAAACATAAAGATCTTGTTAATGAAGTATAGTCTGAAAAAAATCCAAGCAATCGTTAAAAAAAACTAAATAATAATAAATAATCGGGAAAAAAAACTTGGTCGGGAAAACAAATGTAAAAATAAAATACATTATATGTTGGCACCCTTTCAAAAGTTCATCATTGGTGGATCTAGGGGGGGGGCTCTCCCTTTTTTCGGAAAATTTATTAAAATTATGTGAAAATTGTCGAAAATGAGACTGTTATTACCTGTTTTTTTATTCTGAAACCCAATTTTAACTTGTCTGGTTCCAAGCCTTTAAAAAACAAAAAACATTGACCTGTTAAATGCGCACTTAAAACTGAACAGTTTATTGGTAGAAAATTACTTTGTCATATTCAACATATATTCTTACTTACTTTCTTTAGCAGTTCTGCGTAATATTTGTGACAATATGGTTAATATTCATTTTCTGCAAAAAGTTCAGTTTAATATAACACGTCTATCATTCCTGAAGATCCAATGAATACAGGTACATATCGAATAACATCTCTCATTATTAACCAATCAATCTGTTTAATCCTTAATACAACTCAGTCATTCAATCTATCTTTATAGAAGAGGTACCCAATGGGGAAACCACAAAAATGTATCGTTTTATGAAATTTAATGTTTCTGTGTTTATTTGTTTTTGTTTTTTATGACATTTTGTAATGAATATTTCATGTATTAAGAATAACATGGGGAGTAAGTTAGTTATACACTTCGGTATACGGTGTTTCTGGATTAGAAACACCTATACCTCAGTGTATAACTATTACGTATCAAAATATAAACCTTCGCTATGAGATATCATAATTCAGCTCGGAATCTGTACTGAGAGGAACTGATATCAATATGGTCACCATATAAGAAGAAAGATATAGAAGCAATAGAAAATGTGCAAAAAAGAGCAACGAGAATGTTACCCCAAATGAAGAACTTAAATTATGAGGAAAGGCTCAAGCAGCTGAAAATGCCAACATTAAAATTTAGACGTATGAGGGGCGACATGATTGAAGCGTTTAAAATACTGACTAGATTATACGACGGTAGGGTTACTGAAGGAATGCTTGACATCAGCAGATCACACATAACAAGATGAAATGCCCTGAAACTAGTAAAACATCGAAGTAGAAGGGACATCAGGAAATATAGATTTACCAACAGAATAGTCGACTTGTGGAATAGTTTACCAAACCACATAGTGGAAGCAAAAACGATGTTCCAATTCGAAAATAGATTGGACATATACTGGGAGAACCATCCAATGAAATATGATTTCACAGCAGAGTATGGCCCAACAACCGGAAGACTAGGAGCTATGAGAAATTATGAAGAAGAGCTGCCTTTAGAGCCCATACAGGAGCTGCAGGCAGAATCAACATAAGGTAACAATAATTCATTTAAGAGTATCGAAATGCTTAAAACTAGGACTCGTCTAGTCTTAAGGGACTATGGTAAAACTAGGACTCGTCTAGTCTTAAGGGACTATGGTAAAACTAGGACTCGTCTAGTCTTAAGGGACTATGATAAAAAAAAAACAATGCCGGTAGATATCTAATTAAGTAGACATAAGACTTTTCTAGTATAAAACATTCAAAATCATTCTAAATAAATTAAATTGTAACTATTCGGCTTTCGGACTATCGGGCCTTCGGACTATTGGACCTTCGGACTATTGGGCCGACACCGTATAAAGACTGAAAGTCAAAGGATTGGAAAAACGAACCTTTTAAAAGTCGTTGGAAGCAAGAAAACCAAAACAGGATAGCTAATATTGGCCAAGAATCTTTGTGCTTGAGGGTGATGAACATAAGTTTTGACAATACATACTACATTATATTTAGGAGCAGTAAATTCAACTATGAATGTATCTTATAAATCATGAGTGTACCACAGCACTGGCTACTAAGTGGATAACATCCTCGGAGAGTAAATGTCCACCAGCACAGGTAATAGACACATGTAGAAATGTATACCAAATTAAGATCTTGTCGATATATATTCTGTCTCTGCAGAGACATGATGGTGAACGATTGATTTTCATAAAGTGAAAATGTATAAAGATAAGGAATTCTATAACAATGTCAAAGATATTTTGTTGTCAATGTGTGACGTTAGAGTGTTTTTGACATTTACTTTCGTAGTTAAAATACGTCAGGAGACTCGTGGTTGTTGATGGAGATGGTTCACGATAGATGTTCTACCCTCCTCACTGAATTTAATACTGCGTTGACTACTATTTTACCTATTTTGTTCCAGTATTGTTATAAATGCTGTTATAGTGACAATTGGAACCTTTGAACTGTAATGAAAGCGGGAGGTTTATCGCCGTAAAATCTTATTCAACCCACCATTTCTTTGGAAATCGTTGGAAATGCCTGTACCAAGTCACGGTTTTCCCAGTTTTCCGGTTGTTGACTGATTTTGTCTGTTTATATACTTATGAGTTTTGATTTTCCCTTTGAAAGATTGTTCGGAGTTCGGTAATTTGGTTATTACCCTTATTTCTTTGCACACGATACGTTTCATAAGTTATGTTTAGAACTATTTTGGAACATGTTGATGTTAAAAATAAATATAGATATGTGGCCTTTATGTACTGTTCTTGACAAAGTTCAAGCTTGTCATCATTTCTTATAGTTTTTATGATTGTCACTTGCCGGAGGATTTTATATAAATGTTATAAGAATGTAAAATTCAGATTAATAACTGTGTAACAAACACATAATTCTTTATCTTTATGTAAATTAATTCTTTTTTGTGTGAGATCTTAGAGAGGAAGCAACGATGAATAAAACGGTATGTTTGTCTCAAGAAATTATGTTATAAATGTTTTGAATCTAAATGTTTATTGAATACTTAGCTATATGAGTCAAGGTGGCAAATTATTTATTTTCATTCTGAACATAACGCTGTCGATCTATAGTATTAGTAAGAGTGAAACACATACATTATATTTGTTCTAGTTATAAGCGCGAACTTATAGAATCGTGTTACTAGTAACATCTTTCCGTTTTAACTTGAGAAGCCCCTTCACGAAGTCTGTGTTTTGTGAATAAAGGAGCAAGCTAGTGAGGAGGTAGTCATGAACCGTAAATCAAAAGAAAGACAGACAATGTAGTGGTCAAAAGAAAGACAGACAATGTAGTGGTCAAAAGAAAGACAAACAATGTAGTGGTCAAAAGAAAGACAGACAATGTAGTGGTCAAAAGAAAGACAGACAATGTAGTGGTCAAAAGAAAGAACGAAAAGACAAACAATTGTCAACAAAACATTACACAGAAAACTAAAGACGGAGCAACACGAAATACCAATAAAACAGAGGTGAACTCATGTGCTCCGGAAGGGTAGGTAATTATTGACCCACTATGAACATCCGTCGTGTTAAAAGTGTGGCAAACCCAAAGACAAATGATAAACCAATATAACATTTATCGACTTGAAGAAATGAATACTATGGGTATCATTCATTGAGGAAGTTTCCATGTCTCTGTTCCTGTAATTTTACGCCGGTTAATTTACTTCCTCTGTTACCAACTGGTTTTTTAACGCGCCATATTCTGGGAAGTTTTCTTGGTGCAAATATATGTGCCAACACGTCCATCTTCGTGTTTGCGACATCATTGTCATGATTACGAGCGAATGGCTATGGCAATATTTGTTGGTGTTGATGGCCTAATGGATTTACTATAAACATGGCACAAAGTTTTCAAACTTTTATTAAATGTGATTACACATTGATTGTAACTGGGACGTATGGAAAGAAGACTTCATTAAATAATGTTTCCTGGGCCGCCACAACTGTCTATGACACATCTGTTTGGCATTACTGTGGATTATTCATTTATGCAAAATTTAATGCATTTTTATACGTGTCAGTATGCGTTGCCCAGGCAACTGTAAGTGATTTTTAAAGAATGAATGCTTTCGTTTGGTTGGCTAATTCTAAAGTCATACGTTCATGGGTTAAACAAAAACACCAACATTTCCATGACGTCATTATGTTGTTGTCACTTGTATTTTCCCAGAAAACTAATTTATTAAATATTTTGACAGTAAATAAGAATTAATTTTTATGTACTACGTATACACATGGAACAAAATACGACAATTAAATTTGTATATTACTATTCAAAACACGTACACAGTTTTGTTTATATATTTCCTTGTCCATTGTGATATGTTCATCTTTACTGTTGTAATCTATAATTACATGAATGTCTTCTTTTATCTCTGTAAGTATAGGAATTTATCATGTAATTTAATATTTGATTTGTATAGAGGGCCGATCATTTATCTTTTAGGGTGCTATATTTTCTCCCTGGCAATAAAAAAAAATACACAAAACGAAATTCAGATATTTCCTTTGGAGATTAAAGCCGGTAATATGTTTTTCAATTTTTGTCGAAATTTTAGTTGAGAGCTGTCAGATTATTCAGTTGAAAGCTGTCAGATTAATCAGTTGAAAGCTGTCAGATTATTAAGTTGAAAACTGTCAGATTATTCAGTTTTAGTTGAAAGCTGTCAGATTATTCAGTTTTAGTTGAAAACTGTCAGATTATTCAATTTTAGTTGAAAGCTGTCAGATTATTCAGATTTAGTTGAAAGCTGTCAGATTATTCAGTTTTTAGTTCAAAGCTGTCAGATTATTCAGTTTTTAGTTGAAAGCTGTCAGATTATTTAGTTGAAAGCTGTCAAATTATTAAGTTTTAGTTGAAAGCTGTCAGATTATTCCGTTTTTAGTTGAAAGCTGTCAGATTATTCCGTTTTTAGTTGAAAGCTGTCAGATTATTCAGTTTGAGTTGAAAGCTGTCAGATTATTCAGTTTTAGTTGAAAGCTGTCAGATTATTCAGTTTTAGTTGAAAGCTGTCAGATTATTCAGTTTTTGCATCTTTTAGGTAAATTAAAAAATGTTCGATGATGTTTAGCGACAGGAAATACAAAATGTTATACCGATGTACCGATGCATTAATTAACGTACAAATGTACATAGATACGATAACGTAACCCTCATTCCGCTTCTGCTCCATTTAGGGTTACGAATCGATCCCATGCAACGTATGGGAGTAGCGCCCGGAGTGATTCACACCGGGCGGTTTTTTGTCCTAATTCCGTTGTAAGCGGTAGGAAAAATTAACGGGATTGAAAGATAAATATATTTAGGTAAGCCTTGACGTGTTAAGTAAACGCTGCATCAATCCATGGTAGACTTATATCCATCTGAAAATTTGAATGCATGACATTTTCTTTCTGTCCGACATTTTATTTACAAGTTGCTATTTCACGTGCACTTGCCTCGTTTTGGAGATATCTTTATTTGGATCGATTCATAGTAAATTCGTAGTAAACGTTTTCCATATTTGGCATTGAGATCCATATATGGATAGGCTCCGCCCATCAAGAGAGTCTACGTAAGGTGTTATGGCGGACAAGTCAATTTTCAAATACGAAACCGGTCTTGAAGATAGAAACAGGTATTGTAACACTTATTTCATATCAGCATTACTTAGAAATTTGTGGGAATAATAAGTTATGACCAGATACACCGTGTCCAATGCCACATGCAGGGACGAAGATGAACATAGACCGGAGACAGAGATCCGAAGCGGCGAAAACGAGGTTAGTTGGTATAATTTTGCAAATTTCTTGAGTTCTGTAATTAGGTAAGTGTAAAAATATATCCAGCGGAACACTCTGATCATCCACGAATATATTGAACCCATTTTCCATGCGCAAGTTGTCCTGGAAATAGTCAAACACTCAAACACAATGTTGTGATGGTCCTCAAAATCGGAATTCACCGGTGTTTTCTGTACGATTACACCTTACATGCAGCACTACACAGTGGTCACTGTTGTCATATAGTGTGTCCAAAACGGGGGCAATAATGATTTATAGTCATTACGGCAGCATAACGTGTCAATAATCTTTTTCGCACAAAACTACGATGTGACGTATGGGGACAGAGAAGTCCGTGTAGCCAGGGGACAGTGGGCAATGCTTTAATGTTTGTGTTTAGTTTTGTATTAAGGTCCAGAGCTAGGATACTACATGTCGTACATCAATTATATTTGGTCATTAGATGCGTCTTTGGGGGTGATACAGCTGCAGCTGATAGTTGGGTCAGATTGACCTATATTTTCAGCATTACTGACTCTGGTTAAGTTTTGCGTTATAATCCAGAGGTAGGATACTAAATGTAGTACATCGTTGATGTTTGGTCAGCAGATGCGTCTCTGCGAGTAAAGCAGCTGATAGTAAATTAAACTACATTTTCAGAGCGAGGGAATTACATATCGTTTCTGACTGCTTCATCGTTTTTTGTTGTTGTACAGCTCTTCATCAGCAGGTGTTTCCTTTGGAAAGAAAACTGTTCAAAAGACATATTTATCTGAGCGATTACAGATCTACATACCCTATGGACTTCTGTATAGATTCATCTTTCATGTAGATTAATCGAAATTGAACATGGTTCCGTAATGCTTCCGAACATTATTTTACGGCTCATCTTTTTAGTTCACTTGGACCAAAGGTCCATGTGAACTATTGCCATCACTTGGCGTCCGTCGTCTGTCGTCTGTAAACTTTTCATATTTCAAGCTTCTTCTCCGAAACCACTGTGCCAATTGGAACCAAACTTAGAAGGAATGTTCATTGGATGGTCCTCTACAAAGTTTCTGTTTTCCGTTCCATTCAAATATTCAACATGGCTGCCAGGACCAATAATATGCTCTGATTGGCGGAAATTTCAAAGATCTTCTTCTCTGAAATTAATGAACTGACTGAACCCAAACTGTAAATGAATGATCATTGGAAGGTCCTCTACAAAGGTTCTGTTTTTTGTGCCGATCAGAAATCCAAGATGGCCGCCACCGCAGGACATAGATTAACATTGGACCCTATGGGAAAATGCCTTCTTCTCAGAAACTACAAATATGATTAAAGCCAAACTGTACATGAATGTTCATTGGATGGTCCTCTACAAACTTTACGTTTTTTGTTCCGATATCAAATTCAAAATGGCGGCTACGACAGTACTTACTTTAACATTGGACCCTATGGGAAAAATGTTTCAAAACGCTTCTTCTCTGAAACCACTTGGACAATTGAAACCAAACTGCCCAGGAATGATTATTTGAAGGTCCTCTAAAAAGTTTTTTTTATACCGATCCGAAATCCAAGATGGCTGCCACCACATGTCATAGTATTAACACAGGACCGACCATATGGGAAAATACAGAAATATTTTCTTCTCTGAAGCTATTGCACTGATTGAACCTAATCTGTGCATCAATCATTGGAAGGTCCTTTACAAACTTTGTGTTTTTTATGTTGATCGGAATTCCAAGATGACTACCACTGCATGACATAGTTTTTACATAGGACCAATTGGTTCTTTTTATAACCAGGTGAACGATTCTTGGCTCTTGAGAGCCTCTGGTTTCTTTCCTTGCAGTCGAAATCGTGGTCTCTGAAAACAGTTGATATTTTCTTACATATTTACACATTAAAATGAATATAATTCACTGTAAAACTATATACATCCAATGACAGGGAAAAAAGACAAAACTATATATACAAAAAAAGTCATTTGAGGGTGGAGTTGAGCCATGGGGCTAGTAAGTTACTGTCTATTACTTGCGTTTGAAGTCAGGTATGCAATAGTGTTCAGTCTCTAATTTAGTTTATCAAAAGGATCTAGTATCATACGCGACTTTAATCAGCATCGATATTGCGGACTTCATATTTGACGTCAAATGTAAGCATGAGCCAGTGTCTTATCTTACTCCATGGCAAAACGAACCCAGCTCCACCCTATCAAAGCGATGTAAATGGAAGACAACATGACATCTTTACGGTGATATAAGTTATCGTCGTAAACGAAACAACACAAATGCTTCAGTTTGTGCTGAGACTAATAAACAAATTATTCTATTACTCCCAGGTGTGTCTTATCGTGTTGGAAAGGGAATACACATAACAGGATGTAGCTTAAATACTAAATGTAAACCATTGAGAACGCTAAAAGGGTAGAACAGCTGCAATAAACCGTTTTTGCAAAGCTGATCACTGTCCCCTGGCTACATGGACTTCTCTGTCCCCATACGTCACATCGTAATTTTGTGCGAAAAAGATTATTGACACGTTATGCTGCCGTAATGACTATTAATCATTATTGCCCCCGTTTTGGAAACACTATATGACAACAGTGACCACTGTGTAGTGCTGCATGTAAGGCGTAATCGTACAGAAAACACCGGTGAATTCCGATTTTGAGGACCGTCACAACATTGTGTTTGAGTGTTTGACTATTTCCAGGACAACTTGCGCATGGAAAATGGGTTCAATATCTTCGTGGATGATCAGAGTGTTCCGCTGGGTATAATTTTACACTTACCTAATTACAGAACTCAAGAAATTTGCAAACTAACTAACCTCGTTTTCGCCACTTCGGATCTCTGTCCCCGGACTATGTTCATCTTCGTTCCCGAATGTGGCATTGGACACGGTGAGATATGCAAAAAGAAAGTTGAAATATTCCCGGAACGAAATGTTTAATTTGCTCCCATACGTTGAATGAGATCGATTCGTAACCCTAAATGGAGCACAAGCGGAATGAGGGTTACATTATCGTATCTAAAATGTACTATATCTATTTTGGTGACATCCATATGATATTATTAAGTGATTAGGCTCGATAGATATGTTAAACGTGGGGGAGTTACAAACAATTTAAACGAAGCCAACCTCTATATTGAAAACAAGTTTGGAGATACAAAGGAGTAATCAGAGGACTATACAATGACTAAGTACAAAGGAGTAATCAGAGGACTATACAATGACTAAGTACAAAGGAGTAATCAGAGGACTATACAATGACTAAGTACAAAGGAGTAATCAGAGG
>MJUT01041092.1:1136417-1157729 GCA_002080005.1 Gigantidas platifrons | reverse complement strand
GGGTTGACATTTTACTGTTCTCTCTGTTATATGTGAGGGTTGGCATTTTACTGTTCTCCCTGTTATATGTGAGGGTTGGCATTTTACTGTTCTCCCTGTTATATGTGAGGGTTGGCATTTTACTGTTCTCCCTGTTATATGTGAGGGTTGGTATTTTACTGTTCTCCCTGTTATATGTGAGGGTTGGTATTTTACTGTTCTCCCTGTTATATGTGAGGGTTGGTATTTTACTGTTCTTCCTGTTATATGTGAGGGTTGGTATTTTACTGTTTTCCCTGTTATATGTGAGGGTTGGCATTTTACTCACATGTGGAATACTCTTGCATGACCAGATAATTAAGGACAGTAAGCTGTCATGTATTGGTATGATAGGGGGTATTGATTGTGCCTCATTGGTATGATAGGGGGTATTGATTGTGCCTCATTGGTATGATAGGGGGTATTGATTGTGCCTCATTCTAATATTTTTTCTATTTGATTTTGGAAGTGATCTGATGGTGTGGTATTTTTGTGTTTTTATTTTATTTGAAAAGTATATATGTTACAGGACGATTCCAAAGCTCAGCTGTGATCAATGCCTTAAGAGATTTACTGCGAAACAAATCATCCAACGTTCGAGCCGTAGCTGCAGTTTCATTGGTCAAATCAGGTGACAAAGATCCATCCACAGTTGATAATCTGATGAAATGTTTAAACGACAAAGATCGTTTGGTACGGGAGGCTGGATGTCTAGCACTGGGACAACTTCAGTCCAAAAAAGCAGTACCTAAACTGTTACATTTGTGGTAAGTATCAAACAAAAGTTGTTAAAAGATGTGTTGTTATCGGTATTAAGTTTCTTATAAACTATAGTAATGTTTAAGATTGTATCTGATATTGAATTTATATTATACCAAGGCAATGTAGATAAATATTTGATACTTTCACCATGTTTAACTGGTAAAATACATGTTGTCCTCCTCTAAAAACATATTACTTCAAGAATTTGTTTATGACAGGCAAACAATGTTGAAAGAAAAGTATGTTTCTGATTCCTTCTGATTAATTTGTATGTTGATTTGCATAATTTGTATTATATTTTGTAATTAGACTCATTACATTTTATATAAGTATCCTGGATTTTGATTGGTTGATAAACGGTGTATTTTTCATGTATTTTCTATCCAGTGAATTTTCATTAGTTATTATGTGATTTATGAGGATTTATACGTGAAATAAATTCTGGTATCTCACATGTGAGATATCAGTTTTTCCCGCCGGAACTACTTTTACACAACTATAAGTGTAGTGGTTACGTCCCTGTTTGTGTTATGGTGAATACACACACGATTGTAAATGTCATATGAAGACTTCCAGATTGAAGCGATTAGACATTATTTTGCTTCGTGTATGCTTCAATTTTTATCAATTTAACTCAAATAAGTTTACAAGGTAGGCATTTTAATAATTTATGTGTATTGTTGTAAATATGACATGTAGGATTTCACATTTTCAAGATGGTGGATCCTACCAGTTGAACCCCTTAGTTACATCTTGTAGATTGAGAATTTTACACTATCATTGCTCGTAGATTCATATGCGTGAAATGAAATATATAAATAAAAAATAATAATATATAAAAAAATTTGGAAGTCTATATAATAAACAGTATAACTAAATCATACATTTTGAATATCAAAATAAGACCACTCGTGATCGAATACGCATTAATGATTAAACTTGTTTAATCCTTATGCGTACTTCGGTCACTAGTGGTCTTATTTTGATATTCAAAATTTATGATTAGTTATACTATATTTTTTACTACTGCCAGTTATTTGCACAAGTATAACATTTTTTAACCTCTGTTCTGAGGTGAAAGTAAAACACTCCTTATTTTGAGTAATTTATAAAATACATCTATTCTAGACAGACATTTATATTTGATTGTTGTTGTAACTGTTAACAGTACAAGTAGAATTTAAAATGTCTCAAAAATAAAATTACTTTATCATTCGTTCAAAAGTCAATTCATCATTGATTAAATATTTTCAGGAGAAATGATTTTATTTCCCATGTACGTGAGGCTGCCCAGGCCGCATTAGAACAGATCGGTGGAAAAGAAGTAGAAGAAGCTATGCACATCACAAAAGTTTTAGCAGAAGAAATTAGAATGCTTACTGCCGAGTAGATTAAAATGGAAGAGTAACATTATGTTTAATTTATAAGTAGAGTTATGTCCCTTTGATATAGAGGTTTATAACAGTAGAGTCCTATTTTCATTTGGGTGCCTTCAAATTTGACTAACAGATGACAAGAGTTTAAAAATATTTATATTATTTTTGTTGATAGGTATGTACTTAATCTTTAGGTTATCACCATGGAAATAGATATTGTTTTGTTACTTGTAATTTTACACATTGAAGTTACATACATTCAATGGCTAAGTGTAATTGTCTTTGGTAAATATTGGTATTTTGTTTTGTAAAATTCATTTTAATAATACAAGTCTTGTAACTATATTCCTTAGTCAAGCCTGTATTAAGAGGACACCCTGGGGACAAAGAAGAAGTGGTCTTTTAAGACATGACTTCTTATAGAAAGAGGATAAATTCAAGTTAAATTTTCTATGATAGGTTAAGAAAATGTGACCTTTTGATACAGGTGTCTGCTTAATAGAGGTGACCACTTGGGTAGGCTTGACTGTAATATATTTTGATTAGGTCTATAGAGTGCAAAATCTATATTGTTATTTATCATAAATCTAATGTGCTTGGTTGTTTTTTATTTTCCACAGCCTATTCTGTGGGATGTTAATTAAAACATAAATTATTTCGGCAGAGAAATGATGATCACTCAAAATTGTGTGTATTTTTTTTAGACCAAGGGCAGACAACTCTCTGAACATGTCTACATAAACAATCTCATGATCACAGTTGTACATTTTCAATCTGATTTATTGTTTATTGCACATCCTCGTATGTGGTCACTCCTTTTATCAAGCCACATTTAGTAAATACTCCTACATTGTCCCCCTCAAGCGAAGCAACCACTCTTATAAGGTAGCTTTTTTCCATTGGAGAAGGAGTGGCCTTATAAGCAGGAAACTATTATTACTTATTTTTGACATAAAGACTGCTGATATATGACTTGTTTGACACCTTACAGCAATCAATCAATCAATCAGTACATGTCTTTGTTCTGTTTACTTATCAGACATAGAATCAAAATTTTGTAAACAGATTTACCCAGTAGCCATATTGCCAAAATCAGTGATTTATAAATGCATTCCATGTTGCACATTAAAGTATGTAATATTTGTGATATTTTAATTTTTTTTAATTAATAGGGTAAATATTTAACATAGCTTTATACAAACATGTAGTAAAACTATATATTTATAACATATTTATTAATATTGATGTCGATATCTTGTTTAGTGCACACAACATGCCATGAATTTATTTATTTATTTTTCTTATTCATGAAATTAGCAAATATTTTACCATCGGCAGAAAAGAAATATGTGTTTTAGCATGTATCATTTTACTGTTAAATTCTCAAGTTTTTGAGAGTTTAAAAAATCTATTTTTCATACTCAAATGGAAAATGTAATCTTCTCTGATGCACATGTCAGACCATCTACATAAAATTGTTGAGGGACGAGATATGGAAAAAAAAACTTGAAAAAGTTATTTAAAAAAAAAGATGGATTAATATTATGGGTTATGGTGTTTAATTCTAACTAATATGTCAGTTATATAGTTGTGGTCAGAAACCTGAACTAATATGTTAGTTATATAGTTGTGGTCAGAAGCCTGAACTAATATGTCAGTTATATAGTTCTGGTCAGAAGCCTGAGTACCCGAGTAAAACCAGACTTACTACTAGTCACTTACATACTGTAATACATACGTTTCTATCAAGTACACCTCCCCAGGGGTTGGAAGCAAACTCGCCAGGCCCCCTACATGTATTATCATATGATCACAGCCACCAGCCTCCCTAGGCATATTACCACATTTTCATGGCCACAAGACAGCCTAAATGTATCACCATATGTTCACGACGACGAGCCCTCCTTAGATGTATTACAATATGATCACAGCCACAGTGGCTCACTAAATGTAACACCATATCATTATGACAACCAGGCCCCCATAGGCTTATTACCATATGATTACAGCCATGAGGGCGCCTTAAATGTATCACAATATAATCACAGTCGTGATGGCTTACTAGATGTAACACCATATCATTATGACAACCAGGCCTCATAGGCTTATTACCATATGATTACAGCCATGAGGGCCCCTTAAATGTATCACAATATGATGACAGCCATGATGGCTTCCTAGATGTATTGCCATATTTTCATGGCCAGGAGGTGGCCTAATGCATCATGGTCATGATGGCTAGATGTATTACCATATTGTCATGGGTATGATGCTCACCCTAAAATATTTTAGAATAGAGCTATTGGTGTGATTATTCATAAATTGTTTTGAAGCCTTCAACAGCCCATAATTAATGGTTGATTTTTTGTTGTTGATTTTTGCTGTTTTAATGACACTTTCAGCAATATTTCATAATTAATGGAGAATAAACTCTTGTCGTGTAGATTATCATGATGAACTCGACTGTGAAATTATTTAATCTTTTAGAGTAAAATTACATCAATAAATAGTGAATAAAGAAACTTTCAAAGTTCTTAAACAAATGTTTGGCTATTGTGAAATAAACAAATCTTATTAAATAGGTTGAGATTTCCTAATGACAGAAAAACTGTACAGAACACAGTAGTAACTTGTAGTTTGTACTCAATATTCTAACATGACCTCCTGCTTTCTCTTTGTTAACAAACGAGCGAGTTATCCATTCGGTATAATCTCATTAGCACATGCGCCGGTGAATGTGACTGACTTTTCCATTTTTCTGGTACCCCCGTCAAATGTTACCTGTACAAATTCTTTTTTTATGACCTTACACTAAGTCTCTTTGATATTTCACTTGTGACGTCAGGTCGTGTGTTTACTTTGCATTTTCTGATGTCACTCTTTTAGTGGCTCATTTTCATTTTCTTTTTTGCTATATTTATATCGCTGCAGGAAAAATACAGAATATACATGCCTTGCCTCTGAATATAAAATTTATTTGTTCTCGTCTCAGAACAGGTGAGAAAATTGCTCAACAAGTCTACCTCGTACAGTAAAACCTGTCTAAACCGAATCCCTTTGGGATGGAAGAATTTGTTCAGTTTAGACAGTTGTTTGGTTTACACAGGTTCAAATTACAGACATTTAGAAGATAGGACTGTAAAGTCTGTCTGGTTTAGACAGGTCTTTGTTTATTCAGGGTTTGTTTTAGACAGGTCTTAGATTTATTCAGAGTTTGTTTTAGACAGGTTTTATTGCACATGTACTAATAATGTTCTATTCAGAGACAATGTATTTATATATGTTCTTTATATATATGGTGTACTTATCTTTTCTGTGATATTTTTTATACACATTTATGAATACTTATTTTTGTATGTTGTTTTTTTTTATATTTATTTTGTACCTTAATTTATATTTATATTTTTTGTAAAATGCTCATTTGCTAAAAATCTGTTATAAGGAAGGTTTTGTTTGGGGTTTTTTTACACAAGAGAAATATTTTTTGGGGAAAATGTTTCCATATGGGATAAAAAATGACCATATTATAAATTTGTTCGTTTTAATGTGCAACTAATTTGTATAGAGACTTTATTTTTCCTTGTGAGACTTGATATTACCACAGCCAGATGGTGCCAACAATAGGAATTTTGCCGAGGTCGTATCAAGCCACCACCAGGCAGTAGCTCTCAATTTTGTTTCAATTTCTGAAACATTTGGATATGTTCACTAATTGGACATACTGGTAATATAAAATGCTGTAATTGAATTTAAATGAAAAAAAAAATAAATCTGCATAATAAATTATAACTGTCATAATATTTTTACTTAGTAACTTTTAGCCACACTTCCCTATGCAGAAATTTCATTTTTCCAGAGTAATTCTTCCTTTTGTTGCAAAAAGGTGATGGTCCATTTTTTTTTAATGAATTACAGTGAAACATGTCTTGATAGAATACCACTGTTGCAACAAAGTGTAGTCCTTGAAGACAGTTGATCTCTGAAAATCTTGACAGATCAGTACTGTTGCCACACAAATGTGGATTTTCAAGACAGTTTGTCTCTTAAAATAGATTTAATCTACATAGTTCATAAAGATTTATGTTTTTTAAGAGGTTTCCCAGAAGAGGGTGATCTCTGATTGGTCTTTCATGTCATTTTTGGTCTCAAATGTTGTATGTAAAATCAACAAGATATTTGTGTCAAGCTGTTGGCATTCACATATTTGAGTTATGCCCCTTGAAATGTATTGTTTTATTATATTGTCACAAATTTTCCCCTCTGACTGTCCACATTTTTAAGATCTGAGGTGTATTTTTTTTTTCAATTACTTAGTTGATGATGTCTACAAAATAAATTATTATTGTCTAAGAATTTTTGAGTTCTTTATATTATCCGGCCATATTGTTTTGTACAGTAAGATCGTGCTCTGTATATTTATCTTTCTAACAATGTTATTGTTTTGTACTATGTATATTTTCATGTTATCCCTAGTAAATTAAACGGGTAATACAATAAATCTATGTTGTTTTTGTTTGTAAGCGGTGTTGCAGAGCAGACGTAAAAAGAAATCGCTATCCATTTTCTTCAAAAGTTGCCTTTACCACATTCTGTTTTACCACATTCTGTCTCTTAATACAAACCAAAGACTATGACATTTGTATTTGTTGCTTCTCTGCTAAACACCCAGCATAAAGGAGAAAGAGCAAAGACTGGTTGATTCAGAATCAGGATGATATGTTGTAGTGGAGCCACATGTTTACCTACAGACTTGTGTTTCAGTGAGCTAGCAAAGCTTGTTGGTCTTGTACAATGTGGACACCATCATGGAAATGCAACTTGTTCTCGTCATGATATGGCTGAAAATTTGCTCACTTGGCATTAAACAACAATCACTCACTCACAATAATTTACTGATCTACACTTATTTTATATGCATCTATGGGAAGCAGTGTTTGGCACACATATTTCGTAAAAGACACACAAAGTATAGTATACAGTGGAACGAACCTGTCTAATCAAGGGACCAGGGAAATATGTTGGATTGTAAAGGATGTCGGAATACTCCGGTTTTATATTAGTTAACAGAAATACTTTGGGACCATAAATGTTTGTCAGATGTCACAGGATGTCGAAAAACTCAGGTGTCAGATTGCACAAGTTCCACTGGATAGATAAAAAATATGCTTCTAAAACTGTTCCAGTTTAAATGTTATGAATATAGGTGTTTCATGCTTAGGTCTAGGCTTATGGTGTTTAATGCCACTTACAATTATATTTCAGCTATATTGACTTGTGGAGGTCAGTTTTATTGGTGTAGGAAACCAGTGTACCCGAAGAAAACCAACAATCTGTTACATGTCGCCGACAAACTTTATCACATAATATTAATGTTGTATCAGAGAAACATAACTTTTGGCGAGAATCAAGCTCAGAATTTTAGCAGTGATGAGTATGAATATCATCAATAGATGTAAATTTAATTGCCATATGATCATAGTTACGACAGCCTACGGTCCAGAATAATATTGCCTATCAGTTCCATACCCACATATAAGGTAGAATGCACTTAATATTACTTTATAGTTTGTGTGATTAAGTATTTTAATTACAATGTCCTTATGAATGGTTTTTATCCCCAGTACTTCAGCTTATTCAACCAAATCTTAAACAAGATATAACTATAAAAGATTTGTGGCATAGTGCTGAGTACATTTTTCGCAATAATATTCAACAATCAGCCAATGAAAACACTGGATGCAGTAGACAGCTCGTAGAATTAAGACTCTGTATGTACCTGAAATTTTATTGCAGAACTCTTTAGTGTAACTTTAGTGCTCAAATCACCAAATCTAGTGTTCTGATAGGATAATTTTGGGTTACGTTTATGGTGTTTAATGCCACTTTCAACAATATTTCAGTTATATCATGACGGTCAGTTTTATTGGTGGAGGAAACTGGAGTACTCAGAGATCACCACTGACCTGCTGCAAGTCACTGACAAACTTTATTACATAATGTTGTATCGAGTACACCTCACCTGAGCAGACCATACAATTATGATCACGACCACGACGGCCCCACAATATTGGGATATGAGTATGAAATTAAATTCCTTATTGTAAATTTTATTACTGGTACAATAAGGCCAAAATGTGTATTATCAAGTTAAATACGGCAATAATACTATTATTGTCTACGTTCATTACAGTACTTTGATGCATACATAGCAGCACCAGTAGCAGAATCGCAACTGTTACCAAATTCTACATTTAATTTCCCATAATGCCTTTCTAATTCCTGTTTCATAACTTCATTTCTAGATATAAGCGACCCTGATCCAATCAGATTTGTAATTCCATTCTTCTCTAAAAATGAATCTGGCATCATAGAGCATAAATTGTCAAGAAGACCACAACATATAGATCTAAATATAGTTGATAGGTCAAGGTTATTAGCATTAAAACCAGATGCTGATGCCGTCTGCTGTGGATTATGTCGTTCTCCAAAAAGTGTTGGTATAATTTTCACAGATTCTGAATTTGGCTTTTCCATTGATAGACTCAAGAGAGTACTCCAGACTTTATCTTCTTCAATGATACAACCTGTTGACCAAAAATAGAAGTAAAGTTCATATCTTTTCTCTAGAAAGAAATTCATATTTTTTTTTATCTTATTTCTAATCGAATAATCATGGTCCTTTAAATAGTCAAAGTGATTTATTCATTATGAATTACCTTCAGAAATGATGTTTTATTACAGTTTCAACCTCAAGACAATTTGTACAATCAATTATTAAAAATTAAACAAGCACGCTGCTCGACATTCTGTCTCGGCCCAAATCATACTTCCATAATATTTTATTTTTGATACAAGATGAGCTTTTTATTGTTAAATCATTTGATAAATACATTGTAATTATCCAAGAATTTGTGTTTTCTGCACTTCTATATCTAACACCCTACAATAATTTGAAACTTTTAATATTTATTTATAATAAGACCAAATATTTTATTGGAAATCCTATTAAGATTTGAGATCCCCAAAAGTGGAATTCCGATTAGGGACACCACGATTTGTAATTGGAACATATTCCGATTTAGGTCATGACAATTCCAAACCGGAAATAACTGATGCAGTATTAAAATAAAGTTGTTGAAAACATGTTTCTGTTCCGGAATTTGTTGAGGTTTTGGGGTGCATTCTATTTACATCACTAAAAACTTTATGATAAGTGGGGAAACCCAAAAACAAACATATTTTTCTTATTGGCTTAAATGTATGAAACTCTCAATACACAATATTATAGCTCACATAAAAATGTAAGGATTCTGATTGGATAACAAGCCGTATACATCAAGCTATGTACATGTATACGTCTGTAGCCGTATACATAAGACATATTTCTATCCCGTCGAGGGGCCCCTGTATATTTCAGTTTCCCAAAAACGATAACAACATGGACCACAAAAAATTCCACTTCACTGAATCAATACATGATACGGAAAAATACATGTATTTTTACCAAATTAAATGCTGTTTTTATACTCAAAACGGCTTTATGAACAAAAAAATATTACAACATATAATTCCGTCACAAATACCTGATCGATTCAGCACTCCTATGTTCCACGGCTGTATCATAACGTGATGAACATAATAATAAACAAAACGTTTCAAGAGCCTTGAAAACATTCGACGTCATGGGGCCACACCAAGGTTTTGTTTACATGTTGTTAGCATTTAAATTATTAAAATGGTTTCGTATAATCTGTTGTTTTGTTTTGTGATATATTAATGTTATATTTATAAAGTTTAAAATTTTTACTACATATGAAATTGTATTGATTTAGAAAGTTAATACAAGATTTTCCTTCATAAGAGACCTCGTACATGTAAAATGACGTGATAAATATTTTGACGTCATTGAAGAAAGAATGTCACAGGTACGGAAAGGGACATCTAGAAATACGAAAAATGAAAATAAAATATGCAAATATATTCAATACAGTTGGGTTCTGTATTTAAAAAAAACAACAATGGTTAAATCCGTAATAAAAATGTATATCTGTTATTCAGCTATCAAATAGGGTATATAATGTGACATTCCCGGCTTATAAAAATATGATGATGATAACGTCACAAGTCGAAAGAATGCAAAATTTTAGAAACTATATCGTTAAGACATAGTAATTTTAGGATTACAGAAAACCAAGTTCTGTTTTTAACTAATATTTAATTCGAATTACAAAACATAAAAATCATACAAAATTATTCTCTTTCTCTTCGATAAAAATTTATGTATCGAAAATTCCAAATTAGTTTGGAGTTTCCATACGGCATTGGCATCATTTATTTTGTCGTTTTTTTTTCTTCCTTAAATATGAAGATGTGAGCTATAATATAATAGTTATTCCGGTCATAGACAGGGTATATAATGTCACATTCACGGCTTATGATTTATATTCCATTCGCCTTCGGCTCATGGAATATAAATCATAATATTTCTACAATGATTAATTGATTTATGCCACTTGATGATGTATAAAATGGCAAAAATATCTTAGTAGTGCATCTGTGTTTTTATTCAACAACAGATTAAATTTTACATGATGTTTTATCCATATTTGGTGTAAAATAAAATATAATTTGTTTCATACATCTAGTTGAAACTTCCTTCCTTTGAAGTAAGATAACAAGATTCCTTGGATAATTGAATTAAAAATTTAGTTTGTTTGTTTAGTTTATGATGATTTTATTTGTTAAATTAACAAAAGGGATAGGACACAAGTTTTGCCAACTTATGAAGTCTTCTCCCATTAATACAATAAATTAACATAGTATAANAGTTCTGTTTTTAACTGATATTTAATTTGAATTACAAAACATAAAAATCATACAAAATTATTCTCTTTCTCTTCGATAAAAATTTATGTATCGAAAATTCCAAATTAGTTTGGCATTTCCATACGGCATTGGCATCATTTATTTTTTCGGTTTTTTTTCTTCATTAAATATGAAGATGTAAATCAAAATCCCTGAATGTGACATTATATACCCTGTCTAAGACCGGAATAACATATAATATTTCTACAATGATTAGTTGATTTATGCCACTTGATGATGTATAAAATGGCAAAAATATCTTAGTAGTGCATCTGTGGTTTTATTCAACAACAGATTAAATTTTACATGATGTTTTATCCATATTTGGTGTAAAATAAAATATAATTTGTTTCATACATCTAGTTGAAACTTCCTTCCTTTGAAGTTAGATAACAAGATTCCTTGGATAATTGAATTAAAAATTTAGTTTGTTTGTTTAGTTTAATATGATGATTTTATTTGTTAAATTAACAAAAGGGATAGGACACAATTGCAAGTTTTGCCAACTTATGAAGTCTTCTCCCATTAATACAATAAATTCACATAGTATAATGATCATTCTGAACATGCATATAATAATATAGAAATATATTGTAAACAGTTAACGAATTAATAAAAAGGTTGTGTTGGATGGATGCGAGGTTGGAGAGTAGTTTGTTTGTTGTACTCAACCGCTTACAGCTTAATATATCCTAATTACCGGTAACTAAAACAATTCAAAATAATATCAACCGCATCGGTGGTGTAACCAACGGATAGCGTGCTCGCCTCGACTTCGGTAGATCATGGGTTCAAGCCCTGATCACGTCAAACCAAAGACTATAAAATTTGTATTTTTTGCTTCTCTGCTAAACACTCAGTATTAAAGAGAAAGAGCAAAGATTGGATGGCTCTGAATCAAGATAATGTGTCCGAGTGGAGCGATATGTCTATCCATGGACTGTTGTTTCAGTGAGCTAGAACTATAAAACTCCAACTAAGCGTCTCATCTCATCTCATTTAAAATTAACTTGTACTCGCCATGATATAGCTGAAAAGCTGCTGAGTTGGCATTAAACAACAATCACTCAATCACTCACTCAAAATAATATCATTGCTGCTTTTGACTTCAACAAAACAAGGTTTGTATGTATTATTTGAAACACGTCAAAATTAATCTTACCAAAACATGACAGCCATTGTTGTAGCATGGCAACAAAGTGGGTCAATACATTTCCTCCATTTAAACTTGCTGCTATTGCTAGGTAACTGTCCTCAAAGTAAGGGAAATACTGCACTGGGCATGTGCTGTCTGCAACCAAGGGAACTAACTCATCACTGTTGACAGAAAAGGCTAACTGACAGGAAGTGCTCATATTTAAGACTAAAAATACAAACATTAATTCCATAAAATTATAGAGAAAAGTATTTATTCATAAAATCATAAAATATGTGTTCCTATTACCCACTGTAAACTGTTCAGTAGCAATAGTAGTCTCGCTCTTATAAAGCTATCCCATATACAATAACAAAGTGGGGTAGTCTCCCTTTAGTGGGCAATTTATGTATTTAACTATCTCAGTGCATCTGAAATCTAGCCTGATCAGACGGGTGGCCCTTGGTGGGAGTGGCTTAACAAGACGGGGACAACTGTATAACAAAATTAAGTCAACTTGTTCTGAGGCGATTCCCCAAACTTCTATTTGTATTTTGTATATCTGATTTGAATCATGTGGTTGTATTAGGGATTGCATTTGTTATATCATGTAATACTACCCATCACCTTTCCTTGTTTCGAGTCCTGTGGCGTATAATTTGTTTTGCCCATTGGCCTATCCGTTCCCCGTTTTCAACCTACGTATTGATTTATTGTAAACATGTTCTCGTCCTGAATATAGCTGAAAAATTGCTCGCTGGACGTTAAACATCAATCAATCAATCAATCATATAAGTTACTATAAAACTGCGATCTGCTGTTTCTTAGATAAACATGCTGGATTATTGAGTAAGACCAAAGATTTGTTGCCTCTAATAATGTGTGGGAGTGGAATGACATGTCTTCCCACAGCCAATTTTATAGTCTTTGGTTTGACAGGACAAGGGCTCAGACCATGATCTACCGCATTCGAGGCGAGTACACTACCCATCACACCACTGATGCAGTGTTTTTTCTGGTTTTTTTTAGAATCAAATGAAAGCAACAGTTTGTTGTATTTAATATAACCCAGCCACTACCTGCATCCTGTGGTGTTGTAAGAACTGAATACACAGCACACTGTACATCTCCTAGAGCAGCTAAGACGTGTGTTCCTGCTTTTATACTTAATAAGTCATATTGTAGTACTCCAGCTTTATGTCCAGCACAGACAACATAGGGTAACAGATTAACAGGTAAACCAGCTTCAGTCAATCTAAAATACAGAGAAATATGAAACATACAAGGAAAACAATATGCTGATTTTGTAAAAAAAAAAAAAATAGGAAGGTGAATTCTTGTGAAAAAGGTAGGGGTTAATCAATGTTGTTTTTTTTTACATAATCATTATTTTTTCCAAGTTAAGAAAGAAGGTGGGGGGGGTACAAGTTGAACAACCCTAAGATCCCCCAAACCACTCCTTCCCCCACTTCTCTCCTGGATCTGAAACGAATTTGTTTGCCCATTTGGTACTATGACCGTTTAATTGCTAATATCAATAAGATTGATGGCTGTGGTTGCTACTGTACTTTCAAAATGACATAGCTTTTACAGGGATGAAATTATGCTACGATATAGCTGATATACTGCTTAAGTTGGCGTCAACAGCAATCAATCAATCAGAGATGGGATTAGCCAGATCAATTTTTTTTCTCAGTCTTTTTAAATAGAAATTACAGTTATGGAAAAGAAAATTTAACTATTGACGGCCAACAATTCCACCATTTATAATTTAAACATTGACGGCCAACAATTCCACCATTATCAACAAGATGAACAAGTACCGTTCACCTCAAATCTAATAAATGTTAAAACAGAACATGACATATATACAATAACATATGCTGATGGAAATACAGTTCATGGCTTGGTAATTAATTAATATTTCATTAACAAATAAATTTTTGAATTATAACTATCAAAATGTGGTGTAATAAGAAGAGTTTGAAGATACCAAAGGGGTAATCAGAATCTGTATATCGAAGAAGAACAGACAACACAATGGCCAAAAGATAAAGTACATAAGGACAAACAACAATCTACAAAACATACGAGGGTTGTCCGTAAAGTTTGTGGACTATCTCAATAAAATCCGGGTGCGAGTTTCTATTGATTTTTAAATTGACGGAAATACAATTATTTAAGCATGTACTGTGATAAAATTTTGTACAATTAATCAGTAAATCATGTAATTAATTATATCCTAGTTTCAATTATTTCGGATATGTCAGTCAGATTTTATTGAGATAGTCCACGAACTTTACGGACAACCATCGTACATGTATATATTATATAAAACTAAAGATCGAGTAACACGAACCCCACAAAAAAACCGGGGGTAAACTCAGGTGCTCCGGAAGGGTAAACAGTTCCTGCTCCACTAGTAACACCCGTCATGTTAATCTAGCTACAAACACCAGTGATAAGTCATGAACGAGGAAAGGACCGGGAACTGTTTACAACAAGTGGAACATATGTTGTTACCAGAAACAAATACTAGACTCTTAATCTACATGTATATACCCACTGAGAGTAGTTCCACGATTTCTCTCTGGTATTGAAGTATCCCCAGCTAGCTGCAAGCTGTACAGATGTGACAGGTTTGTCCAATCCACATAACCCAGCTATAAGGTAGTCCATCAGTGTACCACTACAATCTAATCCACCGGTCAACATCTCAGGTTGATGTCTGTGTAACCACAACAATGTTGCACATCCATGACCTGTAGCTATGGCTAGGTGGGAATCGGGTTTCGGCAATGAGGACAAAAACTCGCCTGAGCATCTCTGATCTTGCCAAGTATACAAATTGCTTGTTTTAACTTTTGAGTCATTTCCATTTATCTTATCAAATTGATGACTGAAATCATTTTTCATCGATTGTTTTGACCACAACATGACACCATGCATTTGTCCGGTCACACATATTGTATCCACTAGCATTTGTTGTTCATGTGGAATTGTTTCTAAGCAGTCTTTCAACGTTTTTAAAATGAGATGTGGATTTTGCTCTGACCCTTTCACACCAATTTGACTTTCGACCTCTGCATGACTTGGTTTTGATACTAAATGCAAGACATGGTTAGTTTGACTGTTGATCAGATATGTCTTTACTGAGGTCGTCCCAAGGTCAATACCTAGACATAGTCTCTGTGGAATATCATTGGCCATGATGGGTTGGTGTTAGGGTTATGGTGTTTAATGCCACTTTCAACAATATTTCAGTGATATCTTAGCGGATGGAATTCTAATCTTCTGTTCCTACTTCAAAACATTAACCTGTAATTATAACAATATAAAATTATTTTAAAAGTGATGACATTTGTGTCTTGTTTTATCCACATTTTTTAATGAAACTATACATGTACATCTATACAGAGATTTCAATATTTTTCAAATCTACCAATACGTCACTATTAACAGGCAGTACTTTTTATTAAAATTTGAATAATCTTCTTGAATATCTTATATAAAACTCTTTAAAATCAGGATGTTCCAAAGACCATTTTAGGTGGGTAAAAGTATATGGTACCGCCCCTTATTGAGAGGTGTTTGCAAGGTATTCAGGTAAATGCAGTGTACATGTGCACTGCATGTAATATAATGTTTGTACAACAAACATTATACAGTAAAACCTCGTTATAATGCCCCTCGTTTCTTTTTCCACCTCGCTTACCGCCATAAATTTTGTGTGTCCCCTTTTCTAATTTCCCCATTGATTCTATAATGCATTTCCCTCGACCTATCGCCAAACCACTTTATAATGCCAAAATCTGGCTGGACAAATGGTGGCGATATAACGAGGTTTTACTGTATTACATGCAGTCCACAATTAATCTATACAGGGTAATCAAAATTAGGTCTTTAATTACTTCCCCTTTTTCTGATGTGTCACTGTAACAATTTATTTGTTCCTACCTAAAATTATATCCCCCCAGATAAAATATCAATGAAATTATATCCATGAGGATAAAATATTCTAAAAAAAATTATCTCACATTAATAAATATTATCCCTCTGTAGGATAATATTTTTTTTTCAATACGGATAATATTTTTTAAGAAATANTAATCCCCCCAGATAAAATATCAATGAAATTATATCCATGAGGATAAAATATTCTAAAAAAAATTATCTCACATTAATAAATATTATCCCTCTGTAGGATAATATTTTTTTTTCAATACGGATAATATTTTTTAAGAAATAGTAATCTAATTAAATACGACATATTTTTTAAGAAATATTATCCTATGGGATATAATTTCATTGATATTTTATCTGGGGGGATAAAAAAAATCCTATGATATATCAATTTATTTGTTCCTACCTAATATTATATCCCCCCAGATAAAATATCAATGAAATTATATCCATGAGGATAAAATATTCTAAAAAATATTATCTCACATTAATAAATATTATCCCTATGTAGGATATTATTTTTTTTCAATACTATTTCGTAGATATTTTATCCTATGAGATAATATTTCGTGGACATCTTCTATCTTTATGGATAAAATATTTTGAATTTTTTTTAACCACAATGGGGGATATTTTTTTTTAATATGGGATAAAATATCACCTACATTTGATCCATAATTTCATAAAATTTAATCCTATGGGATAATTTTAGGGCTCAATTTTATCCCATGGGATAATATTTTTGGAGGATATAATTTATGTTTACATCACACGTAATCCTACATTTAAACAGAAAAGGGGGGAGCAATAAAATATCTCATTGTAATTACTGGTAGACTGATTTTTCAATGGTTTAATTTAGACAGGTTTCACTGCATGTCAAATGATGAACTAAGGTATCTGCAACAGACTATTTCATGGACTTGAATGTGATGTCTCATATACGTCCTTGTTTAAACCTAGTTTTCTTTTTCACTCCCAGTAAGGGTCATAATTTTTTTCCCAAATGCATTATTTTTGCTTAGTACACTGGATCAAATATTGTAATTTTCCACGGACGTATATGAGATATACATGTATGTCCTTGAATTTTCTAATCATCTCAAAAACAAATTAAAATTAAAATTCTTTTATTGGCACAAACTCATCAACAGGATATGGTTATATAGCACAATTACATAATAAAATGTGATACAAATTATACATGTTGTAATTAAATAAACATCATACATGAATAATTATTGCTATACAAATTATTTGCATGGATTATGAGATACAGTAATGATTTTCTTATTGCTAAACACTTTGAGATGAAAGAGGAAGTAAGTTTTAAAATGGGGTATGATTTGTTATTTAATAAAATTTTCATTTTATTCTCAACATTATTAAAATTCAGTGTTTTTGACACTTTGTCATAAAATTAGAGTCTGATTTGCTCAAGTCAAATCTTTTGCATTTTAAAATAAAGTGATTTTCATCTTCTACCTGTCCTGTTTTGCATATTGGACAGCTAGTGTCTTTTGTTTTTATTGCTGTTGTAGAGTGTAGAGTGTAAAGTGTAGTATTATTAACTGTATGTATGATATGTATTTAATACGTCTGTTTGATGGTTGTCTTGTGTGTTGTTTGTATTATCTGTTCCTTTGGGGCACAAATCTTTTTGCAATAAAATTATCTTATTGATATTGAAGTACCTTCCTCTTTCAATCATTAAAGAATGTGCACTTATGCGAATTTTACAAACAACAGCCCTGTCATTTCTGTTCTTTAAAGTGTTAAGTTAATGAGGTCTTTGCCCCATGTTGTAAATCTCCTGAAAAAAAACAGGCTTTATGTAATTATCTCCCCTTGGCTGATATTTTTAACAAGGGATGGGATAGCGTGTGTACTCTAAGATCCATTGACAATATTGACTCCATGTGTACTCACCATAGGGAGTAAATCTATACAGTATAAAAAAACCACAAGAAACCTGTAACCTCTGTACATTTGTATATTAAAGATATACACAAATTACCTGTATATATACTTTTTACACGAATACCGGTTTTGAGTTACTCCCCTTTATCAAAGCAAGATAATCAGATAACTTTTGAATATTGGCGGAAAATTTAGACAATTTGTTTCCACTTTTGTTTGTTTCATTAGATTGGGGGAAAAGGATGGGGTAATGGTGTTTACCTTCACCTTCAACAATTTGTATTAGTCAATTTTATTGGTTGAGGAAACAGAAATTACCCTGAGCACAGGGACTTGCTCCCGGTGAATAAAAAGATCGACTATATATATATACTCGGAGCAAGTCCCTGTGCTCCCGGTCAATAAAAAGATCGACTATCCACATATATCCACTAGTCTAGTCACTAGTGTATATCATCGGTGGATAGTCGATCTTTTTATTGACCGGGAGCAAGTCCCTGTGCCCTGAGAAACACACCAACCTGTCGATCGATTGACAAACTTTTTTTATCACATAAAAATGTAATACACAGGGACTTACTCCCGACCACTGCATTTGCCTCACTGAATTTGTTTTTAAGTGGGTATTATACATTGACAGTAAAAAAAATCAGCGGGGAAAAAAGTGGCTGGGAACAAGTACCTGTGCATAATGTAGTATCGATTCGCACTTGGAAATGCCAAGAAGTTCTTTGATTAGACACTCGAAGTAATAGCTTTACAGACAAAAACAATGTTATTAGAAGCTTTTTTGTTTGTTTGTACAATAAAATGTTTGTTATAAAGAGAACACAAACACTCGCTAGCAGTTTTATTCTTAAATACTGATTTAGGTCAAGCATTCATACTTTTTTTATTTTAATTACCTTACCCATACTCTACCTTGATGATTAAACAAATACGCTAAATAAACGACTAAATAGTGTGACACAAATAAAAGTATAATGAGAATTGGTTGGTGCTAAGTACGGGGACAATATGACATTGTCAGTGATTGTATTTTATTTAGCACACAAACGTGAATGTTACAATAAAATGTACTTATTCCTAATTCTACACTTTGTAAAGTTCATTGACATACATCTTAAAAAGTACGATACCAAAGAGGTAATCATAACCGTATAAATCCCAGACAGACAGACAGACAGACAGACAGACAAAACAACGATCGGCAGAAAAGGGACAAACAGATGAACAAGAAATGTTTGAAGACACCATAGAGTTAGACAGGAGTCGTAAAACGAAGAACAGATAAAGTAATGACCAAAATAACAATTAGGACAAAACCACAAACAATGATCTACAAAACACAATGCCATGATAGAAACCCAAATATTGAGCAACACGAACCCAACTAAAACCGTGGGTGAACTCATGATCTAAGCAGTTAAATCTCCGGTGGTGGAACCACAGGGACTTGCTCCCGGTGAATAAAAAAGATCGACTATCCACATTAGACATCTTTTTATTCACCGGGAGCAAGTCACTGTGGTGGAACCCGTCGTGTTACAATAATATAATACAACGTCATGTGATATATAGAAGCAGAAGTGGAACCCGTCGTGTTACAATAATATAATACAACGTCATGTGATATATAGAAGTAGAAGTGGAACCCGTCGTGTTACAATAATATAATACAACGTCATGTGATATATAGAAGCAGAAGCATATCGTTGAAATTATAATTTTAGCATAAAGTTATTTAATTCAAAGAGGCATACACAATCTTAATACTAATCCTAATCCTAATCCTATGGCCTTAATGGCACGACTAGTCCTCTTTGTACTATTTTCTTCTCTCTAGTGCTATTCCTTCTTTGGTGATTTCTCTCTGTACTTTGTTGCTATATACAATTAGGATCAGGTCAGGGATTTGCTGTAGGGGCTGGACATGAGGTATTTAAAACGTCCATTGGATGTGATGAACTCTCCTACAGCTTCTAGTATTTTCTTATGTGTTTCAGTGTCTTGTTCTTCTCGAGTTAAAATATTTCTATTGATGGCTTTGTTATTCCGATTAATTTATTAGTATTGTTTTGTAATATTTCTCGTTGTCTTTCATACAGTACACATTCCAGTAAATAGTGCTCTGCTGTCTCGTCTGCTTCACATTCACATTTCGGTGATGTAACTTGTCCCAGTTGGTATCTGTATTTATTTAGTTGTTCATAGCCAGTTCTCAATTGTATGAATATTGACGATAGTTGTTTATTTGGCCAGTCTAAGATGGTTTTCAAGCCAACTGTTGGTTTCAGTTCAATACTGGATGCGCTTAAACAAAAACTGTAAAAGTCGCAAATATTATTTATACATTTGTACCATTGAAATATCATTATATAAGAGATATATGCAAAGAAAGTCAAAAGCTCACTAGAGATAGTTGTACTTGATGTTTTGACATGTCGACCTTAAATAAAACCAATATCATTAACCATACATGTATGCATACATCTTGACACCCCCAAATGGCGGGAAAAGGGGAGTAACTCTATAATGGACTTTGTTCTAATGAACTCTCCACCGAAGAGTTACATAAACCTTAAACTACAGTAAACATGAGTAGTCGCTGTCTGCTTCGAAAACTTACAAAGTTTTCCAAATTAAGCAACAATTGTAAGACAAAAATAAGTAAAATTTTGTGCATGTAATATCATAAACGTTCGAACCACTCCGAGTGATAATTTTGTATTCAAATCCTGTTATTTAAAAATTACCAGTTATGCAATCGCAAGTTACAACGCGACGTCAACGGAGAGCCACAGGCACAGGCACTTGTTTCTATCCATGGGAAGATCGAGGATCAATGGATTGATAGTCGATCTTCCCATAGATAGAAATAAGTGCCTTTGGCAAAAGGGTATTTTATGTCCAGCGAGCATAATTTTAACTCTACACAATACAATTACAATACAAACGGTCATACTTAAATACGCCTGCATACGCCTGCATATATAAAATACGCCTGTGGAGAAAATATGTACGCCTGTCGGTTTGGATAGTTGAATTTAGTAATAAAAACAATAAAGATTGATAAACAAAAGTTAAATAAATACATTTATCTCAATTTTATGTGGTAATATAGGTGTTATCGGGTCAGGGAAGTCCTCCGATTTTACGTCGGCCAAATAATATGTACCGGGTATATATGATATGTATATACGTTTTTATATTTGAAAAAAAGAAGAAAATTGATAAAGAAAAATGTAAAATAAATACATACATTACAATTTT
>MJUT01041092.1:1093100-1115660 GCA_002080005.1 Gigantidas platifrons | reverse complement strand
ACATTTTTATCGTCAATGTATGTATATTGTCTTTATGTGTCAGGTAAGATATAATTGCTGTCTTTTACTGACAAGTTTTCATGGGTGTCCTCTTTCCTGTCAATATTATATTGTTCCCATATCTTACCGTTCACTCTGCATTGTCATGCATCATTAGTAATTATTACGTTTGTTGTTTGTGATGTTCTAAGTCAACAATCTGGCATATATTTGTGGAAAAGGTTCTTAAAAATATAAACCTGTACAAAATTTGTTACACAGCAAATCAAAACAGTACATTTTTATGTTGTAGACATTTTGAAAAAAATATATATTTTATATACATTACAAGACAACAAGAGTAAGAATTAAAAACTTCTATAAATTAACAAATACATTTAGGTAAATTATATATTTTGTTAATTTTGTAATTTTTCAGGTATTTGCCACAACAGATAAAAGTAAAAAACATAAGGTTTGTAGTTATTAACAATATTTTTTTTCTTCAAATTCACCACTTTACATTGATACAATGTATTATTTCTATACATTTAAGGGGGGTTACCATACACTACAGGGCGATAACTCTTTAAAATCAGTTGAATGTTTTAATCATATGATGTTTGTATGCAGATTTCAAGCATCTCAGTGATCAAAACCACAGAGAGAAAAGCTGCTATGTGGCTGGTGAATTTATAGCTCTGAGTCTTTTGGTTGGAATTTGTTAAAATTTTGATATTTATTACAGTGGATATATTCAAACACACTGCCAAAAAAATTAGAAAATTAAACGAGCAGATCAAATTTTACCTGAAGTGTATGGTACCACCTTAAAATTATTTTTTTTAAACAAAAAAACATATTTAGATTTAAAGTAGATTATAAAATAAAAATCTACTGTCAAACTTGTTTTATTTGAACATGAGAACCAAAGACTATAAAATTGGTAGTTGCTGCATCTCCATTAGGCATGCTGCATTAAGGAGACTGGTTGGTTCAGAATCAGGATAATGTGTCAGAGAGGTCTACACACAGACTGGTTGGTTCAGAATCAGGATAATGTGTCAGAGTGGACTATACACAGACTGGTTGTTTCAGTGAGCTAACACTATAGGTTAGAATCACTGAAGTGGTGTTATAGTTGTCTTGCTCATGGCGAGTGTGGTATATTATTGGTTCGGTCCTAGTTTGTGTAAATACAGAGTCTAAAACATTGGTATTAGTTGCTTTTCTGTTAAGCACCCAGCATTAAGAACAAAGATATAACTAAAATTTCTCACTAAATTTTGGGGGAAAAAAATCTGTTATGTAATCTAGATCCAGGACGGTCCATTATTAGTTTTAGTATCTTATACATATTTTTGTTGTAAAATATTTTTTTATTGTAGGGAATAAGTGCATTTCTAGTGCCAAAGCCAACAGAAGGTTTATCACTAGGAAAGAAAGAAGACAAGTTAGGGATTAAAGCTACATCGACATGTTATCTTATATTTGAGGACTGTAAAATACCAAGAGAAAATTTACTAGGACAACCAGGACAGGGATTCAAAATAGCTATGGTAAACTTTATTATATTATATTATATATGTGTGCACCAAATATATCTTAATCTTCTTGGTTAGTTTTGTTTGTATTCTTCTGTTGTGATTATTAAATAAGAGCAGTTTGAAAGAAAATTGTATGGCAAATGCATATACCCCCCCCCCCAAAAAAAAAACATACATGCAAACAAAAGCAAAAAAACAACAAACAACAGTACATACATCTTTTAAAGAAAGCAAATGAACAAAAGCTTGATCTATAGGAATTTGATTTAGAAACCGAGAGTGAGACCATGTGATAACAATTTTTTCTGCGGTTACAGAAAAGGGCTTTAATGCATTTTTTACTCGTAGGGTCAATATAACAACAACAAAAAATGTGTACTAGGTGTTTTGTTAACTGGCATACAACTATGAGGAAAAAGAACAATGCTGATTGGCTAAATTCTACTGATGGGCTGAATATTTAATCTACTTAATTTCCTGGTCTTTCAAAGAAGGAAGGGGAGATTTTTATTATGTAATCATTTTAATTTCTCTCCAAAGAAAGTAGCAGGAATTGTAACGCCATGTAAATCATGTATGTCAGTCTTTCCGAAGGTATTTCAATTTTTTCAGGACATCCAGTCAGGTGAAAATAAAAAGTTTTCAGGACTGAATGAACTTTTACCGGACCGAACAATTTTCAAAATTGTTAACCTCAGAGATTGTGTATGTGGGAGATCTCCCACATTCCAACTATTTAATGTGGGAGATTTTGCGTGACAAACTTTTTCACACTAAAATTGTTAGATTAAAGCAAACAAAATTTACTGTACAACTTTTATTGTTGTTGCTAAGCAACATTACTTCAAACCACTTTGGTATGACAATACAGCTTGTTTTGCTGATCTTAGAACAGAGTCACTTGGTTCGTACTCATAACACAACAAGTTTTGATTTTGCTTTGCACATAATAAAGAACAAAGTGTGTCATTGTTCAACTCAGATCTCATATCTGTCTGGATTTTTTTTTAACATAGAAAAAATTCTCTCTGGGTCTGCATTTTTAAGATTGGTTGATTTCCTTGTTGAAGCAACTGCTTTTTTTTGTGTGAATCTCCATCAGCATGTCTTTTAATATCATATACACCACCATGGCTGACACTAAAATTTGTAGAACAAAGTTTGCAAAATGCCATATCATTCCCAAAAGAAGTAGGCTGCACCCAATCGTATAATTTTGTCCAGTCCTCCAAGAATTTGCAATACTGTTCCTTTTTCTTTGAAGAATGGGTGCTAGGTCCTGAATTCCAACGTCTCCTTGATTGTGACATAGTTGAACTGTATTTTTTTTAAAGTTTTTTTCGTATTTAAGTAAGTAATTGAACGATACTCGCCTTCAAATTTTCTTTTTTCACAACTTTGATTCGTGTAGTTATCCATTCTATATTGTAAACAACTTACATTATCGGCGTTTCTAGTAAAAACCGAGAGAATTCCGAGTAACAATCGGCTGATTCACGCAAATGTTTTAATGACCCAGCTGATAAAAACAACAAAAATGGCGTCCTAATTTTCGATTTTAATCAAATTTATGGTCGTGGGAGAAGTATTTCAAAGCGGGAGTATTTAGTCTCCCGCGTGGGAGGCACATTCTTTGCGGGAGTCTCCCGCGAAATGCGGGAGGGTTAACAGGTATGATTTTGGCAATATTGAATAAAATAAGAAATGTATGTTTAATATTTATTTCTATTGGCATTCATGTTCTCAGTCTCTTGCAAAATCAGATTTTTTTCCGGTCCTTTCAGTTTTTTACCGGCGATGTCCGATGAACCTTCGGAAAGACTGGTATGTCTGATATGTTGTATTGTACCCAATTCATGTTTTTTCTTAACTATTTTTGTAAGTAACTTCAAGATAGTTTTTTTTTTAATGCTACCTTCAATAGTATTTCAGTACTATTATGGAATTGAGTTTTATTGGTGGAGAAAACTAGAGTACGGGGGGCAACCAGCAACCCGCTGCAAGTCACTGACAAACTTTGTCACATAAAATTGCATCAATCACCACCAGAAGGAATGGAGCTTTTTACTTTGCGTTGGACATTAATACCATTGGTCAAAGTAAATCCAATCATCATACGATCATATCCAGTTCTATGTTAAAAGAATGCAACTAAGCATCTTTAGTGATTCCTAAAAATTTTCTTATTCCGTTACAGAACAAATTAAACTATGTATTGTAATACATCACTGACCATTGTATCAAACCTTAAATATGATCCTACTGAAATGCTGTAGAGATGGGAAATTTGTGTCATGCGAATGGCAGTGCTCTGTTTTTAAACAGTATATTGAGTAAATAAGTTATTAATTGCTGACGCTTGTTTTTATGGATACTAATTGTGGATGCTTGTTATTTTTCAGCAAACATTGGATGCAGGAAGGATAGGAATTGCAGCTCAGGGTTTAGGTATTGCTCAGGTCAGTAAGTGTATAAAACAATTACTATATTGTCTTAAGGGCTGTTCCATTTTAAAAGCATACAGAAAAATATTGTTGAGTTTTATGTGATGTTATATATTATTGACATTGCCTTTGACATATTTTGATAATCATACTATGGTTGATATGTTTTGCCCATAATGAAATTCTCTTCCCATCTCACTTCTTAGTCTTGATCTTTGATGTGATATTGCTATGGGAAATCCATTCTCACAGAACCAGTCGATGGTAGTAGAGTCAAACCTGTCTTAAGCAGTCACTCATCATGTCATGGGGAAAATCAAAAGTTACCTCTAAGAGAGGTGACCTCTTAAAAGAGGTTCAATAAAAACAGACCAAAGTTGTCATTAAATGGATTGCCAAGCACTTTCACGGAACATAATACATGTATTTACGGATGTAAATGAACATAAGTTATGCGAATAATGGGGAATGCATTTTTTTCAGGTATTCAATGTGTAAATGTATTAAATTTTCAAATTCTATTAGTCAAATTATTATTATTTTTTTAAATATGCTTAGTTATTTTGTTCTTATAAGATATGACAATTATATGAACAACTGATAGTAGACTATGAGTAAAACATGAATTTAGCATATTATATTCATAATTACCTAAAGGACATCTGTTCAATGTCAAATATTTATTTCTGATTTGATTTGATTTTTGGTGTTTAATGCCACTTTCAACAATATTTCAGCTATATCATGGCGACCAGTTTTAGTGGTGGAGGAAGCCGTAGTAAACCACCGACCATGGGCAAGCAACTGGTAAACTTTATCACTTGCGGTTGCGAGTCGAGTGCACCCTTTTTTGTAATTTACAAAGTCGGGCGCGAACCCACGCCGTATTGGTGATAGGCTTGTATGAGTTGTTAGATCCAGCGACCTAACTCATTGAGCCACCCGGGCCCCTTATTTATTTCTGTGTACCAGTGATTTTTTATATGTACCTCCCCACTCCTTTTGAAATATTATTATGCTGTGATAAAAACTCATATTTGTGTAATCTTCAGCAGAATAAATTTGCTCAACGGTCCAACTATATATAGGCTAT
This sequence comes from Gigantidas platifrons, assembly GCA_002080005.1. Taxonomy (NCBI): domain Eukaryota; kingdom Metazoa; phylum Mollusca; class Bivalvia; order Mytilida; family Modiolidae; genus Gigantidas; species Gigantidas platifrons. The sequence continues at coordinate 1,110,597 of MJUT01041092.1, read as the reverse complement.
AGCAATGGAATGAAAATATAGCACAAACGTATATTGACACTGTCAGTCAAAAACTGAAGAAAGTAAAGGCTGTAATTATTATTTGTCAGACCTCAAAACAGATGGCAACAATGGAATAATGCTACTGTATTTCAAAGTTTATTTTTTAGATGCATATGCCATTAACGTTTACACATGTCTGTATATAAATAAGCAGTTCGATAGATCGTAATATTAACCCAGTGTCAAGTATAAAATACCAATGCGGATCAATAAAAATGTGAAGATTCCCCATGCATTTCAATTAATTTTGAATGGCCAACCTTTGCATATATGAACATATTAAGTATGAGAACTATGATTTTATGTGTAAACAGAAATGAGAAAGTAATAAATCAAAATTTCGTTTTGTTGAAAGTAGCTTCAGACAAAAGTTTGGTCAACATTTCTCATAGCACAGATTCGGAATGCGTCCCCTTTCCAATTGCACCATTGTTGTTTGTTAATGAATGAAATTAAAGTTTCTTTAAACTGTAATATCATTACTTTTCAAGAAAATCACTTTCCAAAAACTTAGCGGGCACTTTTCCCACTTTGCTTTTTTTAATAGCTTAACGTTTCTCGTTCAACGTTGATATACGCCGTTGAGGCATCTTGCCTTCGACAAACTTTTGTTTTAACCTGTTTTCATAAAAATTTTCTTAATGTGCAGTAATGAACATTGTTTACACCTATTCAATTATTTATTAGGATGTCTTTTTATCTATGTTTATTTAACATTTAAATTACCAACTTCGGCGATTATATACATTTTTTGTATCATAAAATTAACCATATCACGAGATTGATCGTACACATTATGTCAGATGATAAGATGTCCAAAATGGCCGTTATTAGAAGACGATCTCACGATTCTCGCATGAAATAGGTGATCGTTTGCTGCGTTAGAGAGGTGACCGTTGAAAAAAAAGAGTTAAATTACATAGTAATACTAGTTGGGCAAGTCTCAAAGTCACCGTTAGACAGAGGTGACCACTTATTTTAGGTGACCGGTAAAGCAGGTTAGACTGTATGTATTTATTAAGCGATATTCATATATTAAAAAGTATTTTATATTTTTATGTGTTATTATGGGGTGTTATGCCAACATTAACTTTACAATTCCTTGATAAACATACTTGTCACATATCAGTCCTACCCTCTGTCATATGATATTGCTCTAATAAATCTATTCTTACAGACCAAATCAATGATAGTTATACATAATTATTAGTTTCACTTTAATCTGTCAGATTAATTTATATTTGAAATTAGAATAATAAATATTTTACAGGCTTCATTAGAATGTGCCATAGATTATGCTCAGAAGAGACAAGCTTTTAACCAGCCTATAGCTAAGATGCAGACGATACAGGTTTGTCTTGTAAACATTTATAGAAACAGTATCTATTGGGACCTTAATTGTCCATTGTCTATTAATGTAATTAGTAGAAGTGACTCTCCAAAATGTAAATTCTCCATCTTTAACTCTAATATACAACTTTTTTTAGTGATTCACAATTTTTAGCTATTTCCCAAAACCAAAAATCAAAATAAATTAAGATCTTCATAATAAAACCTGCAGATATTTTATTGTGTTCTTGAGTTTGTAAGCATTTCAAACAGGAATACCCAAGCTATATTGTCTATCTGTAAACCATGTTGCATGTTTTTTTATGGCAATATTATTTCTTTGAAGAGGGCAGAAAAATTGAGGTACCTACCCAGTTTGAAATCAATTTATGTTGTTTTAAATAAAAGATTTTAACCTCTATTTGAAACAATAGATATTTTTATCATGGCAGTTTGACATGAAATAGATAATGGGTTAAGGTTATATATGCTGTTTATATTTTTGTAAAGGTTTTTAGACAAGATTTGAATATTCTTCAAACTCTAACTGGAATCATTTTTTTACATTATCATATAGCTTTTAATCAAACAAGTGCCCTTTTACGTTACCCTTAATGTCCCAGGGTTGCACATTAAGGGTCCCTGTTATACATCAATCTCACTTGTATAGGTGTAACAAAAGAAAATTTAAAAAAGTCCACTTAAGTATAATTTATATAATATTCATTTTTTTTTGTATTCCATCCTAATATACATCTTGTATATGCAATTCTAACATGACATCCTTCTTTCGCTTTGTAAACAAACAAGCAATTTATCGATTGGGTATAATCTCATTAGCACATGCACCGGTGCATGTGACTGACTTCCCCTTCGTGGTTGCATGTGACTGACTTTCCCGTCGTAAATGTACATGTTGATGAATTATCGTCTGCTCGAATTTGGCAGCATAAATTGCGGGCGACATTGTCTGCAAGCGTAAATATAAATTACCATCTTCCAATCAAAGTATACTACTGTATTTGTACTCTTAGACATATCAGAATCGAAATAATTCATGGAAGCCAGAATGTGTTTTGAGTTTTAACACGAGTTGGCGGTTATTAGTAAATTTTATCCCTCGCCTCTGGCTCAGGATAAAATACTAATATCTGGCAACCCATGTTAAAACTCAGAACACATTCTGGCTTCCATGATTTATTTCTTAATTAGAAAATACTATTATTACCACACATTAGCTTTATGTTGATAAATAATATATAATTACATAATATTCCAAATATAGGTGCCTGGGTGGCTCAATGAGTTAGGTGGCTGGATCTAACAACTCGTACAAGCCTATCACCAATACGGCGTGGGTTCGCGCCCAGCTTTGTAAATTACAAAAAAGGGTGCACTCGACTTGCAGCCGCAAGTTTACCAGTTACTTGCCCATGGTCGGAGGTTCTCTCAGGGTACTCCGGCTTCTTCCACCATTAAAACTGGTCGCCATGATATAGCTGAAATATTGTTGAAAGTGGTGTTAAACATCAAAATTCAAATTCAAATTCCAAATAAGTTCTGATTTGGTTTTATCAATTTCATTAATATAAGAAGAAAATGTGCATTGTAAATATTTGTTTAAATTATTTTCTATTAGTTCTGACATTGTAAAGTGGTCTCTCATTAGAGTGGTCTTTTAATAAACAGGTTTCATTGTAATAAATTTAACTATGAATTATATTATAGTTACAGGGTTCCCACGCATCCGGGAAAACGGGAAATACCCTGGAATTTCGTTATACACGTTCCCGGTCGGGAAATGTTTTTGAAAATTACAAAAATTGTCAAAATCCGGGATTTACCCTGGAAATCTTTATTGAAAGCGTAATTTGTTAACCACCGGAAGGTTTGATGCAATTTGTCAATTTCGAGTTACTTCCCTTGGTCCGATAATCAATTTGCCCCTTTCTTCATTCGTCCCAATAATAATAAAGGAGTCTACAATAGGCCAATAAAACCAATAAAAGGGACGAAAGGCATAGGGACGAATTGATAACTTGAATCTGAATCTGCAATGTGTTTGTAGAAGTAGTGCAGGTCAATGTTACATGAATTAGTTCCGATGATGGCGATCAATATTCAATCACACGTGAAGAAATCCATGATAATAACAAAATACTTGTTCAAGCGGCAAATAACGAAGAAGAAAACTTATCCTTGAAAACTGAAAAAAGTCCTGGAAAAATCCTAGAAAAACCCTGGAATTTCATATCTGGAAAAGAGTGGGAACCCTGTAGTTATTATAGATGTATAAATCATTAAGATTAAGTGTACATATTTTAGGGATGATTTTTTTCAATTATTTAACTGATTTAAGCAAATTTCCTCTTGGTTTCCTTCAGTGGAAGACACAATCGGGGCAGGTAAAAAATGAACATTTGGAAAGGGGGGTGTATACGATTTCTACTATTTTTCATTGATTTTCCGTTATTTTTCTTTCTAACCAGAATCATCCCTGATTTTATTTTACAGTCCAAGTTAGCAGATATGGAGTTAAGGATACAGAGTGCTAGACTTCTGATGTATAAAGCTGCTCTACTTAAAGATGCTGACAAACCATTTACTAAGGTCAGTCATTATCTCTTTTTATTTTTTTCCTCTCAAATAGTAAAGTTAGCTATGTTTATGAGTAGATCCCTATTCTTTCTTCTACCTATTTGTGATATTATAACGTTGGAAATACTTACAGAATTTAAATTCAAATTCAAAATTGTAATGCCTTTTAATCCAACAAAATTATGACAAACATGATATAGATTTATATATGAATGATTTCAGGATAAACATGATTCATTTTGTACTTTTTCAAAAAAAGAAGCAAGAAATGTTCTGTGACTGCCTGTTTCTTGGTTGTATATTCTGTATTAAAACCAGTCCTGATGATGAACACTGGTCCTCTAGGTAAACTTAATTTGTGACTGTAAAACCGACGATTTACATCCGCAAAGCTTAAAATACAGTTATCTCCTAATTTTCATTTTGAGGACTGAAAACAGTAGTTTTACTGAACCTGTTCTGATACTGATCACACAGATTTCTGTTGCTAAATAATACATAGATTTAGGAATTAGCTGGTTAAAAGACCGGAAAAAAAATTAAGCATATCAACATTTTATTTACACTGGTTTATGGGTAATTCAGGGTTTCGTTTTTTGACAATGAGAACTGTATTATACATTACCAGACATTAATATATTACAGGAAGCTGCCATGGCCAAACTAGCAGCATCAGAGGCAGCGACGTTCTGTAGTCATCAGGTAATTACATTAGCATACTATATGTTATCTAAATTTATTATACCTCATTAATAATATGTGTCGGGAGCCATCGTGATCATATGATAGTTGGATTTACAACTACATATACAATCAGTGCCTATCACCACTGATGTAGGTTCAATCCTGCTCAGGGCCAGGTGTACAACATTATGTGGTAAAGTTTGTCAGTGACTTGCGGCAGGTCAGTGGTTTTTTCTGGGTCCTCCGGTTTCCTCCACCAATAAAACCAACTGCCATGATATAACTGAAATATTGTTATAATATTGTTAAACACCATAAAACAAAACAAAGCAAAACCATACTATATATTATCTAGATTTATTATATCTCATTAATATGTATTGCTGAATATGCACCTCCTATTGGCTCTTTTGGATCATGTGACCTATAAAAATCAAAGTCATCGTGTTGGTCTAGTACAAAACAGAGATCCTCATCATCACATTAAAAATTAACTACCGGTAGTTCTCACCATGATTGTACAATTGCTCACTTGGTGTTAAACAACAATCACTCACTCACTTACTGTATTATATTAAATGCCTAGTAGTTTGATTTTTATCTAGCTATTATATCGGGGAATGTCACCACTATAATAGTTTATGAATTTACCTCCCATTTTGTGTGTGATGCATTAGATACAACTCTACGTAATAAAAATTTGTCAGGCCGTTGTTGTCGTGATCATATGGTAGTTGGATTTACAACTACCTTTACAATCAGTGCCTATCACCACTAAAGTTGTGAGTTCGAATCTCGTTCATGATGAGGTGTACTCGATACAAAATTTGTAATTAAGTTTGTGAATGACTTGCGATAGGTCAGTAGTTTTTCCAGGGTTCTCTGGTTTCCTCCACTAATAAACTGATCGCCACCATATAACTGAAATATGGTTTAAAGTGGTGTTAAACACCATTAACTATAAACCAACTTAAAAATTTGTCCATCCACAACTTACCAAAGACCTGTGTCTTATTCTGTATTACAGGCTATACAGATACTAGGAGGAATGGGTTACGTAACAGACATGCCAGCAGAGAGATATTACAGAGATGCCAGAATTACAGAAATCTATGAAGGGACAAGTGAAATACAGAAGCTTGTCATCGCTGGCTGTTTATTGAAGGAATATCATTCTGTATAGCTTTATGTTTGCGTATTAAATGTGATATTGTTAATTATCAGGAAATATTTTGTGAAATAAAATTAAGTTTTATAATCTTTGTTTTGTATATATATATATATCGGTACATATAGGGTTCCAACCACATTGGCGATGTAATCGCTAGCTTACTCGCCTCGAGTGCAGTAGATCATGGTTTCGAGCCTCAGTCAGGTCAAACCAAAGACTATGAAATTACTATTTGTTGCATCTCCGCTAAGCACGCAGCATGAAACAGTTAGAGCAAAAACTGGTTGGCATGGAATCACAATAATGTGTCCAAGTGGAGTGAAATGTCTACCCACATACTGTTGTTTCAGTGAGCTAGCACTATAAAGATCCAGCTAAGCATGTTGGTCTATTACAAAACGGACCTCATCACCATTTCATTGAATGTAACTTGTGCTCGCCATTATATAGCTGCAAAAGTGCTCATTTTGCATTAAGCAGCACTCACTCACATATAGGGTTCCATTTTTATAAGGACCTCTTTGATATTATTATATTTTAGTTTGTTTATGGGGGATTCATTGGTCAATATAATATTGTAATGTGTTCAGAAATGTTTCCATGGCAATGACTATATTGGAGTGTGTTTACATGGAGGGGAATCTTCTTAAGCATGATTACATTGGAGTGTGTTAACAAGTGGTTCTTTTTGGACATGATTACATTACATTGTGTTTGGAGGGGTTTTCTTGACCATGATTACTTTGCAGCATGGTTAGAAGGGCCTACATGGACATATTTACATTCGAGTGTGTTAGTTAGGGCAGGGTTTCCACGACCAGTCTCTATGGTCATACATTTTTTTAGTATAATACTCATACTCCGAAATCATCAAATTATACCATGGTATTTATTGGATACAGCAATTTGATTGATCATTTTGCGAGTATGAGAATAAATCTTGTACACAAAAGTTTTATGATTGTAAGGCCAGGATTGTATTGCATTGTGCATGTGCTAAGGGGCCATGATTTTAAGAATGTTCAGGAGGAGCTCCATGGCCATAATTACATTGTAGCACATTTTGCAATGAGGTTCTTCATACTGCATGTGGACGTGGAATTCTCAAAATGTAAGGCACTCGATTAGAACCAGTTCTGTGGACGAATTGTAATTCTAATTCATTCATTTTGGAAGAGTTGTAATCCTGTAGTGTAGATGGAGAAAGAAAATTTGGAAGCAATAAGGTCTATATAAAAAGCCCCTGGTGACTGCTGGAGATGTATTCTTCTTCTTCCTCTTCCAAATACAGGATAGACTCGAAAGAGTCGAGTTAAAATATCCACTAAAATTTTGAATTTATAAATTGATAAAAATACATTTACATAATTACATATTTACAATTTAACAAGTGGAATTACATGAAGGCTGGAGGGAATTGTATACCCTCCAAACCAGACCTGAAGCTTTCAAGGTCTGAAGCCTGTGCTACTGCTGCCGGGAGGTAGTTCCAACTTCTGATGGTGCGGGGGAAAAAAGAATACTTGTATATGTTTTTGAAGTTGCAATTTGTTTATATTTATGTTCTCCTCTAGTACGTGTGTCACTTTTGTTTAAAGTATGTGTTTGGGTCTATAGCCACTTGGTTGTTAATGATCTTATATAGCATGGTGACTCTGTTTTTGGCTCTTCGTTGACTCAGAGGCTCCTAATTTAGTGCGTCTAGCATGTTTGTAATGCATCCTGGTTCTTTACTCCTGTAATTATTGTAAACAAAACGTGCTGCTCTTTTTTGCACTTGTTCTATGTCCTCAATCAGATCTTTGGTATAAGGATCCCAGCATGTGGATGCATATTCTAATGTGGGTCTTACCATTGTAGTGAAAGTGTGTTGTTTTACTTTCTGAGTGCACCCATGCATATTTCGCTTAATAAAACCTAGTGTTTTGTGTTTTGTTGGCCTTGTTAGTGATGTTGTTGATGTGTGCAGATCTTTACTTATGGTAACGCTTAGGTATTTGCTTTCTTCAACAACTTCTAATATGTGATTGTGGATGGTATAATCTTGTTTGATGGTTTTGCGTTTTGTACCAGCTCTCATGACAAAACATTTATCTGCATTAAAAGCCATCTGCCATTTGCTTTCCAACTTTTGTAACATGTCAAAATCTTCTTGGAGTTTATTGGTATCTGATGTTGTATTTACCTCCCTATGCAATACACAATCGTCTGCAAAGAGCTTGGCTGAAGAGTGTAAGTTTTCAGGTAAGTCGTTTATGTAGATCAGGAATAATAGTGGACCCAAGACTGTACCTTGGGGCACCCCTGAGTCAACTGGCTGTAGATGATTTGACCCCTTCTAAAAGTACAAGTTGTTTGCGGTCATGTAGGAACGAGTGAATCCACTGTAGTGTGTTGCTGCGAATGCCATAATAGTTAAGCTTGTTTAATAGTCTTTTTTGCGGCACTTTATCAAAGGCCTTCGAGAAGTCCAGCAGAATTATATCAATTTGTTTGTTATTTGCTGCCCTTTTGGTGATGTCATCAAGGATCTCTAACAACTGGGTTTCGCAGGATCTTCTAGCTCTAAACCCATGTTGCGAATCTGATAGTATTTTATGGATATCTAGGTATTTCATGATACTTGAATTTACTATATGCTCGAGTTTTTTGCATAGTATAGACCGGTCGATAATTGGATGCAGTGTCACCTTTTTTAAATACAGGTACTATAGGCCTGTTTTTATATTCTCAAACTTGTTTATGGTTGAAAACAACCTGAAACATGCTTAAGATAGATAAAAAACGCAATGGTTGAAGAACAATATTTAAGAGAATTCTAGTTTATTGATCATTTTTTAACCAAGTAAAATTAATTCTTCATTTATAAATAAAACAATTCAACTTTTAAACATACTGGTAATTAAAAAGGTTCAAACATATTCAGCCGTGCTTCGATCCCGGTTAAGATGTTGTTTAACCATTTAACCGCATGGTTTAAACCACATCGGAAAAAAAACGCTCAACCTGAAAAGAGTTTAAAATCAGGTTAATGGTTAAGAATTAAAAAACAGGCCTTATGTGTGCTTGTAGCCAGTCATTAGGCAGTTTACCTTGATCTAAAGATGTTTGGAATAGGAAGGTGATAGCCGGAGTGAGTTCTAGTGCCAGTTCTTTCAAGTATCTAGCCTGTATGACATCTGGTCCTGTGGCTTTGTGTGGTTTAATGTTTCTTATATACCCCATTTTCAGTGATTGTGATGTTTTGCATTGCAGAATACGGTGATGGTCCCTTATGTGGTATGTTTGTATGATCTTTATGTGTGTACACAGATTTAAATTGTGCATTTAGTATTTCTGATTTGTCTTTTGCTTCACTGTGTAGGTATCCTTGGTTGTCTCTTAATGGGGATATACCTGATGCATCTTGTTTTTTGCTCTTGATATAGCTGTAAAATTGTTTATTGATGTCTTTTAGCTTTGGACTGATGATGTCGTATAAGTACTTGTTATGTGCCTGTCTGGTGGTTCTTTGAGATAGTGATGTTAGCCTCTTGTATTTTGCCCAGTCTTGTTCAGAATTAGACCTCCAGGCTTTGTTATATGCTTTCTTTTTGCGTCAAGACAGTTTCTTGATTGTAGGATTTGCCCAGGGGTTTGTGAAGATGGCACTAGACTGTTTGGAGGGAAGATTTTTGTTGATGATATTGTCTATCCCCTGTTTTAGTTGATTCCAGATGTTCTCTATATTTTTCTGTAAATCATGCTTATGCTTAAGAATGTTAGAACTTGGTATTGGTGTCTATTTTCATGTTGACAATGTCTGCGTTTTTCCACAAATATATTGTCCTTTTGATAGGTTTTTGTCGTGTACATAATATTTTATTGTTTATCATAACAATGTCATGGTCTGACAGACCAGGAAGTGGTTTGTACTTACTGACCAATGATGGTTTGTTGGTTATAAACAGATCTAGAATCTTGTTTTTTCTAGTTGGAAAATGTACGAGTATTACAGGCTTTGAAGTTGTCCTCAGCAAAAGATGCAATGCCTATAATAAAAGAGATAGTGTTGAAAGTAAAGCACGCAACTACATTTATATTCACGTACTGGAAGGTCTAGATGTTTATCTTTTTAGATTTCTTTATTTTTAATTCTGCCTGCTAACAAATGTCGCTAGCGTCCATGCTACTATATTATAACGAACTTGACATAATTAATTACACAATGCATATGGATTATTTTTTATAATTTGTGCAACTTCTAATAATCTGTCATATATATATAACATAAAAGTTAGAGAAAATCGAAGGGGCAATCAAGAATGGATAATCCAGAAGAAAAAAAAAACTGGCAATACTGGGCACACAAGACACAGGACGAAGACAAACAAAACAATATACAGAAAACTAAAAAGATGAGAGAAAACTGGGGTGAACCCAGAAGACTGCAAGTGGAAAGCAGCTCTTTCTTGCCTCTTGCAATACAACAGAATATTGATTTATTCAAACCTAGTAGAGTACACAAAATAACATACCGGTATTTAGCTTGGTATAATATTAATGTTCAACACAGCATATATATGCACTATTAGTGAAGTGTGTTAGTTAATGTTCTTATATAATCGTTGATATTTGGTAATTTAGTAGAACGTATTAATCGTAACTGCAAATCCTTTAGCTCTAGATATTAAGGCCGTTGAAGAGAGCTACTAGTAACCTCTGGCTGTATGTAATCCTCTTGAAATAAATAAAGAATTAAAATAAATAAATTAAGGCCGTTGACTACTGACCACAAAACTATCACCACTGACATGGATCCATAGACAGCTGGTACTCATTTAATTAACATTGTAAAGGTTACCAGAAAGATATCCCCAATAACGGGGGTTCGCCAATCAACCCATTATCATATATCGCTGTCTGGGTTTCCTCCCCTTCACGTCTTGTAGTCACTATGTAGACGAATAATTTCTGACCTTGGCGATAAGCTTAATTAAATAAACCATCATATCTCATTTATATTAATGATAATACTAGCAGTTAATTGTTTTGTATCATTAACACCGGTACCAGGTGAATAAGTTTTATTAATATTTATGGATTATCTCCCCTTTGATGGATTCCGTACAATTATCATTGTCAATATTACATCATACACAACACTTTATGAAACATCTACAGTTGATTTAGTTATTCAAAACATGTCGTGACCACTAAATTAGATATCTACATTTTTAATTACTACCAAAGCCGATCCTAGTTATGCTGTTGGTACCCTTTGGTTTATTTGCTCCCAACGACATTACATTGGCTTTCCAATCTTATGACAATGAACGTAACAATGTACTTGATGAATGTTATACCAAACATGTGTCATGTGCACTAAATTAGATATCTACTTTTTTATTAACGTTTAGTGAGTAATGCATCAGCTATATTCCATGACATACACAACAAGCTTATTACAAACATTTAATCCTACAGATGAAAAGATGACACTATGATTGTCATATGGGGCGGTCGTTTAGATTGTCACAGCAAAAAAAGATGATATACTTGTACTATTAATTGGAGAGAGTCGGATAATTTAACTTTGAGGGAACAAACTTTGCAAACTGTGGCTCATAAGAAGAGACTGCAAGTTGTCTTTCATGTGCAAGAAACGTATCATTTTCCATATAGAAGACATTCATTTGTATCTCATCCTAAAGAATCCTGATGACGAGTCGTGTATGTATTTGATTCGTCATATAACTAGCTTCTGTCCCTTTCCAAAGATATTAAACCATGGAGCAGAGAAATAAGGTCATATTTCGACACACACGTGTACATGTTCCTTCAGGGAAACACATTTACAAATTGCAGCAACATGGTATATGGTACTTAACATTATACATCAATAAATGTACAATGTGAAGTGTTTTCTAACTCTACATTATACTAATTGTCATAGAATCTCAATGCAATATAAGAAAATTAATATAACATTTGTTTTCTTGGCATACAATCTTAATCACTTCGTACTGATATATGAATGCATCAAGAGCTGACAGATTGTGTCCTCTGCGACTATATAGGTGACTAGTTTCAATTATATAATGTCATGCAATTATCTAAAACAAGAAAAGGGGAAACTATTTACCGAGTTATTGCTGTAATAATGTCAATACCTTCAAGTTTTAGTTATTTTCTTCATGTAATGTTATTGCATTATAAAAACTATGTAAATTTATAAAGATTGTTAGTATGAAAGTCACACCTCCTGGTTAATGTATTTGTAATTTTTCCACACATGTACATAATTTAATATGTTGTATATTAATATTTATTTCTCTGTAACTATATGCATTTGGTTTATGAGAATACAATTCATTCATTCATAAATGAGCTGCGTATACCCTTGTGGGCATGAAATTACATTACCCACTCGTCTACTGTTCGGTAGTCTAGTAAATGATTATAACAAATATTGTATACTTATATGTTGAGATAGTGTTATTATACATAGTAATGTCGTTCAAATGGGGAAAACTCCATTCTCTATCCTTAGATTTTATTGATTACTCTTCTTCTCTTCTTCTTCCATTAGTGTGCATAATTCCTCTGGAACATTTTCTGAATTATCTTGTAATTATTTTGTTCTTTCAATAAACGTTTTAGAAAACCGAAGGGACAATTAAGAATGGACAATGCAAGGACACTGAAAACACGTGCATACAAGACAAAGAATGAAGACAAACCAGCCAAAGTAAAACACATCATAACACCGAATCTAAAATGATGAGTAAGTAACACGGAGATGACCCCAGATGACTCGCGACGAGTAAGTCGTCATTGCTTCTTATAACACACCCGCCGTCTTGTCGGCGATACTTATATGTAAAAGTCTTGTCGGTGATACATATATATGTAAAAGTCTTGTCGGTGATACCCATATGTAAAAGTCTTGTCGGTGATACCTATATGTAAAAGTCTTGTCGGTGATACCTATATGTAAAAGTCTTGTCGGTGATACTTATATGTAAAAGGGAAATTATCCATTGTCGTTTTAGGTATGGATATTTCGTTACAGCCAACCAATTCGTGATGATTACCGTAGCATTTTTGTATCGATGACTTGAACATAGGAGCAACGTAGCCTTGTTTCAGTAGCTTTTGCGTAAGTAGCTGATGTTCTGTCCACAAAATCACTGTTCTTGACACAAGTCCTAGAACAGATATGAGTTATGAAATGAAAGGTAAACGCCTTACACTGGTAATGCTGGAATATTGCTACTGGGAAGTTGACTATTGGAAAACTAATGTCAGCAAGTATGTTGTAGAGTTTTGTTTTTAATCTTCCTCCATTCATTAACCATTCTGAAATAATGACCTTAAATGCAAATGTTTAGAAGCTAGTTAAAACTTATTTATGCTATCGGGCATGCAATTTTAAACAGAATTAAAATAATTTTGATCTGGTGTGAAATATTTTATCCTAGTAGTTATGTCTTTTAAGGGGATGTTTGTATCCAGAAGGAAGCCCAAATGGATCCGCGCAGATCATGATGGAAATTTGACAGCACTTTACAAAACTCGTCGTATGGAGGGGACGTAAATGAGTGCATCGCATATGGAGAATTTGACACTCTTTGCATGTACACTTTAAAGATAACCTTCAACAGCTCCTACTTAACAATAGCATGTTAGAAATGGTCGTTGGTGGTCAGTTTCAGTCCAAATATTCCCGACACTATCCAATACATATCCTCTATTCCTGTGACCATCTTAATTTCCGACAAAGACCCCATCCAGTACCATATATACATTTGTCTACCTAATTCTAAGTCTCCCACACAACTATAGTGTTTTGCCTAGTTTCTTCTTATTATTACATGCATTGTTAGTTTTTCTTCGACGCGTGCATTTGTCCAACACAGTTAGTCAATACTGCACGTCCAAGACTTGTTACACTTAAACGATGTATAGAATTTCATAAAACATCATTTGAAAGATTTGTACACCAAGTGGAATTAGCTTGGCCAAACACATTGGAGTTGTATTTTTTTCTTGAAATTTTGAAACTTTTCCACCTCCCAATATTTAGCAGCTAATGCGCTTCCTGTCTCGCAGATTGCGATGGGGGTGGTGAACATATTGATACATATTGTTTCTGTAATCTTTCAAATCATAGAAATTGACAATGAAGCGTGATAGTTACATTGCAATATTCATATTAAACCTGATGACTTGGATTTTCCTATTATAAATTGCTCTTTTTCGAGTAGCAACATCGGTGGTATATCCCCATACATACGGATAGTTTGTATAAAACACGTTTCTGGAATAACCTTCATCAGGTACGACATGTTTCTGGAATAACCTTCATCAGGTACGACACGTTTCTGGAATAACCTTCATCAGGTACGACATGTTTCTGGAATAACCTTCATCAGGTACGACATGTTTCTGGAATAACCTTCATCAGGTACGACATGTTTCTGGAATAACCTTCATCAGGTACGACACGTTTCTGGAATAACCTTCATCAGGTACGCTCAAAGTCAAAAGATTGGAAAGTCAAACAATTTAAACTTTTGGTGAGCAATAAAACCTAAAGGCCTAAACAGGATAGCCTACATCGGTGACCTATGCCTGAGGGAGGAAAATCCTACTTTTAATAATAATAATAATAATTACATAATTTAAGAACTGTAAATTTAAACAATGAATATATCTATTAAACCTTGTCAGTGTCGAAACTCCGACTACTGGACGGATTATACCCTCGGGGGCCAATAGTCTACCAGCAGAAAACACTGATTACTTTGGCGGCTGATACCCTCGTGGACTAATAGTTCACTAGCAGAAAACATTGACTACCGGGCGGATGATATCTTCGAGGACTAATAGTCTAATTGTATCCCGACTGTCTTGTATATTGTATAGTTTTCTTATAGTCTTGGTAAATTTACATTAATACTAACGTTGTTAAGCTATATATCATCGGGATATTAAAAACTGATAATAGTTTCGTCTTAAATATTTCTTTTCTTGTCTATGACACACCCTTTTTAATATGCAAGATTGTTCTTTCATTTCAATTGTGTTTGTTGCCGTTGCAAATCCAAATCCGTCGGCGACATATTTCATTAATTTACTTACTTCAGTAAATCACGCACTGTAGTCTTGTACATGAATGTCTAATGAATGGCATCGTTTTGTCAATTACATGTTGTATGTAATCATTTAACTACGCGTTTTCACGGAATGAAATGCTTCATTTGCATATTCATGTATTGATGAATTTTAATCATTGACTCGGGGGATGTTCCATTGCAACTTAAACAGTATTCATCACAAAAAGCCTACAAGAATACCTCGGTGTATAGACATGGAACATCGTTTCTTCGGGATGGGATGCACAACTTAGGATGATAGGTTAAATTGGGTGCTTCCCATTTGAAAAATATCAGACTTCTTGATTGCAAAAAGCAACTTGTAATAGATCCTAATGAGCATGTGTTTTGGGAGTGGTTCTTTCTCATTGACTTTCCATATTCACACAAAGGATTCTGGATTTCCTACGTCAACCTGTATTACCTCTGTCGCGCCATTTAGGACAGACCACAAAGTAGTACAGTCAAAAACATCAACTGGCAGTCCTGCAATAAAGAGGAGGTGACTATTTTTCGATGTTGTGGCAGAGGCTATAGCTGAATGTAAAGGCCCGTTGTCACTATCAAAGTTTTCCATCAAAAACTTTGTCAAAGAAAACTTGGACAAAGTGTCTGTTGTCACTATCAAAGTTTTTAGATCACCTTTGTCAAAGAATTGGAGGGAAATCTTGTAAACACAAAAAAAATGGCTCCAACTCTCACAAAAATGAAATTATGAAAACATTGCTGTCATTTATGTCTAATGAGCATTGCAATCCTTAGAATATGACTCCGGGACCATGCAAGGGTAAGAAGTAGGGCAACTAGATCTTGTTTGCTGAGAAGGAAACAAAAGAAGCGCATACAATACACTTATTAAAGAATTGCACACTGAAGACCCGAACGAGTTCCGAAATTATTCAATCAATTCTTCTATGATTTCATTTGTCCATATTAATTTCTTACTCATCTTGCTGATTTTCCCTCTCCCGTCTTTTTATTACCATGTGCTTTTGTTTTGTAAACATCATCTCATCATTCCAAAACAGTATTTTGATTGGTTGATTTCCATCAAAGTCCAGCAAAGTTTGAAGAAAAATAGGATGGAGTTCTATTCCATCAAAGTTTTTGATCAAAGATTTCTCTGACCGTTGTCACTATCAAAGTTTCATCAAAAACTTTGTCAAAGTTTAAAACTTTGATAATGACAACGGGCCTTAATGATAGAGCATCAGTTACATTCTCAGTACCAGAGAATGATTTATTATATCTCACATTTTCCTTGTGGTATTTAAACATATAGGATCGCTCCATAGCCAATCCCAGCAACACATTAATTACATGATTTAGAAACTCTTGTTCTCAGACTTAAATATAGCTGAAATATTGTTCTCTTGATGATATCAACATTCAATTAATTAAACAATCAATCAAAAGCCATGTTGGCATAAAACCTGATTGAAAACTGACTACTAAACTAATAACACTATAGAAACACAGACAAGTCTTCTCTTTTATCTTTTATTAGCTTTGTATAACATAATAAGAAAATCATATACATAGTGAATTGTGCAGTAAAAACCAAAGATGATAAAAAAAAAAAAAACACAAAAAACATTTATAACTCTGTTTGAACATTAAATGTTTAACGTGAATCACTATAACAGTAACTAAACAATATATCTTTGTTATTTCAGTATTGAATAAAATATTTCCAATAAACCACACAGATGAAATAGGCTGATAAAAATTCAACATTATGACAGAGAGAAAATATCGTTAAAAATATAACATTGCTGATGACGTATATTCATGATTTACTGTTGTTTTTTTTTTTAAATCTGATTTGTGTGTGGTCATAAATTAGTTTCTATTCAATTATATTGGCATTAAATTAAACATATTAGATGACTGACATTGCATGGTGTAAACTTAATGGTGGGTTTACCAGCATGAGTTTTAATTCAAACCATAAAAGTAATCTGACTATAGGAAGACATGTTGAACATGACTCACTTCCCATTTCTTGCTGCACAATGAAAAATGTAAAAATTCTTTATATAAATATGTATATTGTTATATCAATGAGTATTAAATTGATTATTAAATCATTATGGCTGAAATCTGGATTTCCGAATGGTGTAAACATATCAGAAAAAAGTCATATTTAAAAAAAAGGTTATATTTGGCACAAAAATACATAATATATATATATAAATATATGTATATACATATGGCAACAAAATCAACAATGGGACTTTTATGATAAATAAGTATTTTTGGGTGTTTATAATGAAACAAAGGATGGGAAGACAACAAAAAAAAAATCATCATGAAGGATGAGGTTGAATAACATTTACTACACAAAACAATAACTTTCCCAGTACCATCAATGTTAGATAATGATGAAAGAGAAACATAATTAACATATTTCACTTTGTACCAAGTCAGGAAAGTGACCGGTCATGTATATGTGTGCTAGCGGGTATCTTTTTTTTTTTACCTCTTTTTACGATTGTTTCTATTGGCTGTTGGAACTGTTCCGACAGTGTGG
>MJUT01041092.1:1065057-1092933 GCA_002080005.1 Gigantidas platifrons | reverse complement strand
ACATAATTAACATATTTCACTTTGTACCAAGTCAGGAAAGTGACCGGTCATGTATATGTGTGCTAGCGGTTATCTTTTTATTTTTTACCTCTTTTTACGATTGTTTCTATTGGCTGTTGGAACTGTTCCGACAGTGTGGTATGTTTGTATTTCATTTTATTATCAATTCTTAGCTATTTTAAGTTACTCTCATTTTCTGAAAACATAAATTACCGTTAATTTGAATGAGGAAATTAAATCTTAATTTATCTAAATAAGGTTCAATATATTTTTAAAAAATTTCTTTTAATCAGAGTGACTATTTTTAGACTCTATTTCCGAAAACCAATTATAATTCACTAATTATAACATTTTTTTTCTTCTTCCTGCTTTACAATATGTGATAATTATTCAAAATCACTTTATGCACTTCAGCAATCGGATATGATAAATACAATAAAAACATAGATATCAAATTTAGTGAGCACGACGCGTTTCTGGAATAACCTTTATCAGGAACGCTCAAAACCGAAAGATTGGAATAACCTTTATCAGGAACGCTCAAAACCGAAAGATTGGAAAGCCAAATAATTTAAAGGTTTGAGAGCAATAAAACCAAAAGGTCTAAACAGTATAGTAAAATTCGGCTAAAGTCACCTATGTCTGAGAAAGACGAACCTTATTGTCCATCCTGTGTTAATTAGGAGTTTCACTTTCATCACATCATTGATAAGCATCACACAAGATATCAGGCACTTTATGGCTACATCACACTATTACACTACAGTCTCATCTTTTCTTATAGAAAAATACATCCTTCTTAAATATAAGTATACATGATATGACACAAACAAAACATAATATTGGTAAGCTGTACTTATATTTAATATAATTACATCATTTATCCAGTTAATGGGAGGAAAAAGTACCATAAACTGGGAACATAGATTGATCAGATATGCAGGATCACAATAATAATAAAAATGAGTTGCCTAAAACTGAAAGCTGTCAAAATATACTATTAATATTGTATAATTTGTAATAAGCCTAGCATAATTCATTGATTGTGGGTAGCTTCACCTCAAGCAATAATAGTCCCATGCTTATTGAGGTCAATCTAGGTTAACATAGTCTTTGAATGACCATAGACATGCATGCCACATGTGTGATCATGATGTTATTTCCATACATAGTGATTTTTTAAATAAACGTGCATCCTGTATTAAGCGATCAACTATCATATGTTATCTGTATTTAAGACATGTCAGTGATGGCCACATGTAAGACTAGCTTTTTTGCAATTTCAAATTTTATAACATTTCCTACATTTCAATAATTTGGGGTACATTTCAAATGAATACACAAGTAACAGAATTATAATACACATATATAACCCGTCCGTTATAGACAGGTATTATAAAACAAACATTTACTATATATACATTTGTACATTTTATTGCAGAGTATTGTAATAAATATGAGTATACATGTATAGGGGGATAATACAAAACATGTCTCGCCACGATATGACTAAAATATTGCTAAAGTTGGCATTAAGTAACAAATAATATTAAAAGGCTCTATCAATAATAAAGATTTTACAAAATAAATAACGCTATATAAAGCAAGAAACATTAAAAAATATCAAGATCTAGCTCATTAATTAAGTGCTAACATAATGTTATGCTGCAGTCAAGTTAAATGTATGCTAAATACTTTTGAGTGATTTAAAAAAAAAATTTAAATAAAGGTGAAGTACACGAAGCTTGTAAAACGTTTCAGTATATGTTATAGAATGGAGATTATTAGTATTTTGAACTCAGAAGAAACCAATTGTATGATTTACATTTGTAAATGAAAACATTGATCCCGAAGTTAGTTTTACTGATATAATAAAATGTCATACCAAATTCCTAAATTGATTTTAAGTAAATATCATCAAAATGAATAAAATTGTTATATTTCCAATTTTACAAATTAAAAATTTCAAACTGAATCTATAAGTACAAAAGTGCAGAAAATATAACTGGAATAAAACATGTAATATCCTTTCCAAACTTCATCTGTGTGAACAAACCCAGGCATGTTCAATAGAACTTACTATCAAAATGTATGGAATCAATCATTTCAATCATTGTATTAAACTGTTTGCCCCTTGTGGGACCTTAATTGGCAATAAAAAAAAATCTTACTATTCTTATTATACGACTGATGCTTAAAGTATATTCTATAAGGTTGGAGTAAATAAATTTAAAATTATCTACTTTATTCAGGTAAAAAGAGTTTGAAGATAAAAAAAAAATTAGCAGGGGTAATCAGAATCGGTAAACCAAAGAAGGACAGACAACACAATGGCCAAAAGAAAAAATGAGCCCTCCAAAAAAAACGTTCTAAAAACATACACATAAAACTATTTGATGAGTAACAGAACACCACTAAACACCAGGTAAAATTGTATTGCCATTTGGAATTTTTAGGTTTATACTCGATTGTAGCACATAAATAAAAATGTTATTGTTAGGAAAGAAAATTGGCTGTTTAGGGATATAATATGACTAACAAAAATATGTAACATACCATCCTTACTTAATATCGTTCATTCACAATGTTTTTTGTTTTAATTCCAATAAGGAATGCATGAGTATGATACGATATGAAAAGCAAATGCTTTTAGAACTAAATGAGATAAGATGAAAACATGAACTTTCTCACTTTTTAAACAATTATTAGGTTATTAGGTTACATCAATAACTTTTAAACAACTAAAATATGTTGTTCTGTAATTAAAATGATATACTATGAATTCTGTATTAAGATGTCACCTTAGGGACAAAGAAAGAGTGGCCTTATATTTCATATGAAATTTCCAATGGCCGGACAAGACAACGGTAACCTTTTAATACAGGTGCCTGCATGGACAGGTTTGAGTGTAAATAGACATGCAAGGAAAAACAATTATGATAGGTCTGCCATATTGAATTAGAATAGATACATTTGTTATGTTCTTCATGGCTTATCAATAACTGATAAAAATAACTATTAACTGACATGCATGATATTCCAAATGTTATAACAATATCGACCTGGGTCTAATATAGAGTATATTATATGATTGGACATGCATGTGGTCAATATATTATTCATACAGCTTGTCTGGATATAATGTAATTATAGAACAATTGGTCTATAACACGCCAAGATCACATTTGAATGAAGATAACTAGGTTATAAATATCTGGCATGTCATTATTTGCACCAAACATGGCCTGGAACAATCATTCTTATTTAGTAGCATAGCGTATACAAAACCACCAAACGTGGCCTGGAGTGTCATTCTCTCTTAGCATAACATACAATACACAAAACAAAAAAGTATAAAAACGTGAACCACTTCTATTATTACTTTCACCCATTTTAAATTATAAATTATAAGCAAATTACAAGCATTACATCAAAGTAAAACTCGTCTCTGTGAGAAATGACAAAATATCACAAAAAAAACATAGTTTGATATTCCAGCAATGATTTGTGACATAACATGATTGAATAGGCCATATATTATACTGACCATGGACTAGTTATTTTTGTAACAGCGTTTTACATCTCACATACATACACTATTAAAGCTTATACATCTAAACCAGTCTACATCACAGTATTTTGATCTTTGTCAAGGGGGATAACTGGTATCCTTCTTGTACATCTACTTTGTTTATGTGTCACCGGTTATGTCCCTTACACCTGGTGCTAGGCTTTCATAATGTTTACATACTATCAGAAGATACATAAAACACTACATAAATAAAATCAATTAGCACCAATCACTTATCTCTGGCTAAGCACGATTTTGTTGTTTGCATTGTCAGATTTAACAGCACTAGATATATGTCTGCACTGACATTAATGGCGAAATAAACACAATGATATTACGAACGCAAGTGTTAACGTCACTATAGATGATGACGTCATTAAACTTCCGTTGTCTCCACCTGCTATTATTTTATTTACTACACTATAGGTATCACAACCAAGCCAGTACTTGTTAATTAACTTTGGATAACCTTTTTGTACTCTCATCTTTTTATCGTTGAATTGGTAAAAATATTGTCCCTTGAAGAAATACGTTTTACCTGAAATGAAAAATAATTTACATACTGAATGTCAAAATTTAATACCATGTAGAACGAAACAACCTTAAACAGCCTACTAATTTATGAATAAAATGGGAGCCTTTAAACCAAGGCTTAAACTGGAGAGTCAAAATCGGCCAAGATTACCTATGCCTTAGGGGGTAAGGTTATGGTGTTTTATGCCACTTTCAACAATATTTCAGCTATATCATGGCAGTCAGTTTTATTGGTGGAGGAAACCGGAGTACCAGGAGAAAACCACCGACCTGCCGCAAGTTACTGACAAAATTTATCACGTAATATTATTAATCTGATATCATTCTTAAAATTTGATTGGTTGATACCAAATCACATGATATACTGTATAAACAAAGGTTGCACTGTCAACGATTTTTGTAATATATATAGAAAATAGCAGATTGCACGGTCATACAGCACGTTACTAAAAATAAACATAAATTTTCCCAAAATCCATTAAAAACAAATATTTTCCTGCTAAATTTTCCTTATATTTGTCAATAATGTGGATTAATAATATAACACTTGTAGCTTTTGTATGAGGTCGATACGTGGTATATATCGATCAACAGAAGTATATCGACCTCGGACTACGTCCTCAGTAGATATACTTCTGTTTGGTCGATATAACCACGTATCGACCTCATACAAAAGCTATAATTGTATAATGTTGTACCGAGTACACCTCGCCTGAGCGGGATTCGAACTCAAGACGTTAATGGTGATAGGCACTGATTGCACAGATAGTTGTAAATCCAACTACAATAGGATCACGACCACGATGGCTCCCTGTGCCTTAGAGAGTTTGACATTAATTTTAGCAAATAACATTATTTTGGAAATTTAGGTCACGAATGGTTAACAATGTACAAACATTTATGGAAAATTATATTGACTATTATGGATTATATGATCGACTTAATAACTAGATCAATTTACACAATAACCAGCATTACCATCTGAAAAGAATGCAGGGGAATGATTTACAATTATGGTCTGGTACATGTCTATATTGGTGTAAAATGTTGTATGTAAGGTTGCCCATATCCTTGATATTACAGAATAACATGGCCTCAGAGTTGAAAGTGTTCACTGATTTAAAAAAACGGCCCACATTGTCCCTATATCTTCATTTTCTAGCTGTTTGGAACCAAACATTTTATTTATTAATACATTACTCAAAAATGAGTACATTAGCTTATCAGAAGAAAGCTGACATCTCCGCATGGCCTGTAACTATGCACCATGTACAAAGGTGGTTAATTTGAAATTTCAATGCAAATCGTAATTATCATTAAAATGGAGACATCATAATTCGTTGATCAAATAAAAATCAAATAATCCGACAGTACTTTGTATTTGCAATAGTGTACGCAGCTCAATAATACTATTTCGGATTTTAAAAGTGTTATGGTATAATCTGAATTGCAGCATGGTTGGTGATTCTAGATTACAACAATATCTCACTCAATACCACTAAATCAACCTCTTTTTAAGTCATGATTAAAATTTGTATTGTTTCACTTCATGATCGTTTCAATAAAATAAAACCTTACACGTGATATATGGGAGTTTTTATGTTCGAATGTAGCTTGGCGTTGTGGATTATCAGATGTTAGAGCTACCATTGTAGTGTTTCGTGTTTATTGTTCTGTAAATGAAAATGACTACAATCATTTTTGTTGCACTAACTAAAAACTGTTATTCCTATATTTAACATGTTCACTTGTTTTATACACCAGTATGATTTTGTATAAATAATTAGCATTAAAACTTACCATCCCAATATTTAAACGCAGAATCTAAAGGAACCGGAACTTTGCGCCATATACTCATATCACGTGGATAGTCGGGTTCGATGAAGTCATTCTTTTCGTTGAGCTTCCAGTACATATCGCCGCTCACAATGTATGTACGGTTGTTGAAACCCCAAACAAAGACAGCGTCAATCTTCTTGACGTCTGCTGGTAAACCAAGATTTGTAAGTGGCACTCCTTCTTCAGGGTGACCGGAAACTGGACTGTTGCCATTAAATGTCCAAAACCTGTCACCTACAAAAATAATCTGAGTTATATTTTTTTTTAATTTTTAAACTACTTCCAGAGACAGGGAGAACAT
The DNA here is from genome assembly GCA_002080005.1 of Gigantidas platifrons. Classification (NCBI taxonomy): domain Eukaryota; kingdom Metazoa; phylum Mollusca; class Bivalvia; order Mytilida; family Modiolidae; genus Gigantidas; species Gigantidas platifrons. The sequence continues at coordinate 1,086,688 of MJUT01041092.1, read as the reverse complement.
TGGATACAAATCACAGAACAAAAACAAAATAGAAAAATGAAAATGATGAGCAAGACGGACCCCACCATACAACCGGCGGTGAATTCAGGGGCTCGCGAAGGACACACAGTTCCTCGTTCTTATAACACATCCCTAAATTATACATGGATTGTAGAATATACAAAAAAAAAAACGGACTGATAAATTCTACAAAGACAGAAAACAATGACAATTTCCAATAGTTGATAAACAATGCAAACTAAAACATTGGATATATTATTGTAGCAGTGGTCGTATTGAAGCTAGATTTAACAACTATGCAATCAGTGCCTATCACCACGGAGTTTTATTCTCGCCTATGACAAGGTGTTGACGATACAATCTTATGTTATATATCAGTTTGTCAGTGACTAGTCATCAGCGTCTATCAACACTATGAATTCCGCCCAGGTCTTAAGCTTGTCAGTGACATGAGACAGGCATCGGTATATATAGAATAACGGCAGTTTTGAAGGTCGAGACCAACATTATAACTTGTATCACGAGATCGACATTTATGACGAAACTTTAAAATCTAACGTTATTGTTATCGGTACCATTATACTACATGTTTGACGTCAAACTGACCTTCAATGACGTCAAACTGACCTTCAATTCCCAGTTGACATTAGAACTGACAATTTACCAGGGTGAGTTCGAAGACAAAAATATCAAAATTACAGATAGGTATGCATATGCTTATGCGTGATCCCTTTTGAATTGTGGGATTCTTATATTGTAATGTTAAGCCCTTTACTCTCCCGTGTCTATATACATCATCTGAGGGGGTTACTCTGCCTTTTCCTTGTATCTATGTAATGATCTTCAATGTTTTCCCCAAATAGTTAGGAAAACAAAGAATGTAAGGGTTGATGATACCATGCATATTTCATGGATCACCGACATCAAACAGGTGCATAGGTATTGTTGGTTCACGACTTTGTCTAACTTGTAATATGTATACCACAGTTTTCCGAGTTAAACTACTAAACAATCAAACGCGAAGTGATACAATATTTAATAGTGAAGAAGTATGATGGACATTTATTAATTTTCTTTAATGATTTGTTTTTTAAAAAACTACAATAAAAATGTTGAGGTATGGGGGCGGATATTTCTGGCTATACAGGAACTACATATTATTCTATATAAAGCATCATCAAGTTGTTATAAATGTCATGATTAGCAAGATTATGTCTAACATTGAATTAAAACTGACATTTACGTAATAGGATCGACATTGTTTGTCAATACAAGGTCGCTTATAACATACAGGAAATCCTCTATTCTAATTTTATCCGGTATGACATACCTGTAAAAAATATTATCTTTCCGTCAGGTTTCCTCTCGAAAACTGCGTCGATGTGGTCTATTGTGTGAGGAAATCCATACCAAAAGGAATGTATCTCTGTAGGTTTGCCTTGAATGATACCTCTAGAATCCAACCGCCAGAAATGCTGCAAGAAAACAAAACGCTATACATGCTTAAATGCATACGTGCCGTTGTACATATAATATGTATTATCAATATCTCACAAAGGTTTTGCCTTAGTTGATTATGTTCACTATGAATAAAGGTCAGAGAAATCCAGAGACACTAGCAACATTGGTTACAAGAGACATGGGAAGAAGAAGAAGAAGAAGAAGAAGAAGAAGAAAACTAAACAAAAACACAAAACAGAAAACTAAAAAGATGAGCAACACGGATCCCACCAAAACCCGGGGATGAACCTGGGTACTCGCGACAGGTTAGCAGTTCCTGCCTGTTATAAGACCCCTATCATGCTACTCATATAATGAAGACGTGTAGGACAACACTATGCGCAAACAAACACACATTACATGACATTAACCCACCTATCAACAGTTGGGGTAAAGACGAACAGAGTATCGTTTTTATTGAAGAAATATTTGCCCGAGTTGTTGTAATAGAGACCATTTGTCCCTTAGGTCCGACCGTTAAGGAATGACTCATGTTTGGATAATGTCATCCTTCCTGTACCAAAATAAAACTTTCACTAGTTCCTAATGAGCAAGTTGTTTAAAAGATGCAATTCACGGCCCGTTACAAGGCCACCTTTTCCAACCATGCCACAACCTCCCTTACACTTGTGACAAGCCAGCCATCTGTTCATTGTGTCAGCCCTATGTCCCTTATTTACATTCATCATTTAATGCTTCTTTTGATAATAACTGAATTTTTTCTCACTTCATATTAAATACAAATCAATCAACCAATCGATCTACATATACCAATCTAATCTTTTTATCTATGTTTTATATTTCTAGTTTTCCACGCATGCCGGAAACCCCAACATCTCATTACATTTTGCATGGGGTCTTTTATTTATCTTTGATAGTCCAATCATATGCAAAGACAGTTATGTTGTTAAATCGGCCAACAGCTATCACTGTGTGTGCAATATTTCAGCTATATCATGGCGACCAGTTTTAGTGGTGGAGGAAGCCGGAGTACCCGGAGAGAACCACCGACCATGGGCAAGCAACTGGTAAACTGTATCACTTGCGGCTGCGAGTCGACTGCACCCTTTTTTATAATTTACAAAGGCGGGCGCGAACCCACGCCATACTGGTGATATGATTGTATGAGCTGTTAGATCCAGCGATCTAACTCATTGAGCCACCCGCTGATTCGTAAGTTGAAATTATGAACCTGACTTGACCTAATACGGATGTCGCTAGAAGTTCAAGTATAGCAAACAAATACAATCAAATACACAATAAACATTTAATTTTGATTAGATTGAAATTATACTCATGCAACCTTGCATTTTAATATCCAAAATGAATGTAAGCTAAATGCAATAATCCAAATTTAAGAGGTGTGAATAAAAATGATGACTCACCTGTCCCATGAAAAGAAACACCTCTTGACGTAGTACTGCTATGGCTTCAAACGCATGCTCACATGGATTAATGGCCCCCGGAACCTTTGTTTTATCAGTCACACTAGGACGTGTACGTGGAGTAGTGTGTTGAATGATTGGAGGTCGGGTCGGTCTTGGTGTTCTTCTCGGGGGAATATTGTTACCAGATGGACCACCTAGATCATATAAAAAAAAAACATTATATAAAACGCATTTTGAATGGCATTACTATGTTTTTATCAATGAGAAACAACTACGTAATTGATACGGCTAACACAGCAAGTCGACAGATTTACAGCCATCTGGGCAGGTTGTAATATGACTTGATCCTGAAGATATATGTTCTATGAGAGGAAATGTTAGATCTCGTTTATTGATTTAATCCCACCGATTTTTTCAGATTGTCTCGAGATATCCATGAAATGTTATATAATATCCTTCAGAAATCAAGAGACGAAAAGTAATTGGCTTAACGCAGCCACAGGGTTGTGGCTGTCCAAATGTTGTTCCCATTTCTATTATTATTTACACATACCGTAGAGTGCCTGGATACCCTGAATATCATCTATTGGAAGTTTGAAGTCTGGAATATAACCTTGATACCATGGGTACATCAGTGCTCCTGGTTGGTTACTGTGACTTAAACCAATAGCATGACCAAACTCGTGTGCTGCTACCATGAACAAATCAACACCTAAAATGAAATATGAATAATTGAAGTTATCTTAGTCGATTTTGACAAGCTATCCTGTTCAGATCATTTTCATTTATTTTTCATTTTTTGCTCCTAATTACCTTTTACTTATTTGACTTTCCAATCTTTTGACATTTATTTGGTTGATTGATTGATTGATTGATTGATTGATTGATTGATTGATTGATTGATTGATTGATTGGTGTTTAACGTTGACATTTGGGGGTTTTCAAGTTACCAATGGTTTCTATAGGCCAACAACTTCTTTATTGCTAGGAGACAAACTTTTCTACAATCACAAATTTCTTATACAATGATTTTACAATAAATAATTGGTTTATATACGGTGAAGATGTCAATTGGTAGGGTTTTCATACTGAGGGGATATATAAATGTGTGTGTTTTTAGTATCCTTACCAATTTTACCAAAAGTGACATCCTTCTCTTATAGCACAATATGGGTAATGTTAGTTAGGGTTATGGTGTTTAACGCCACTTTCATCAATATTGCAGTTATATCGTGGCGGTCAGTTTTATTGGTGGAGAAAACCGGAGTACCCAGAGAAAAAAAGAACAGACACGCTGCAAGTCACTGACAAATTTTATCCATAATGATGGATTGAGTAAACCTCGCCTGAGCGGGGTGTCACAATATGGGCTTACTCGCTATGACTAAGCTAAACCAAGTCACATATACTTATCAACTGTAAAAGTCAATAAGGACAAATGTATCTTCATTTCATTTGCTAATTACTCATCAACATCAGAGATTTTTATCTAACAAGCGATCAATAACACCATTTACATTGTAGAAAGATGTTTTCATCATAGTAATTTACTTTCTTTCTCTTTTACTAATCTGTTTATTCAATTACAGAAAGCAGTACCAATATACTGCCTCATTACAAACAACTAATGCCAATACGTCATGGTACGATAAACCCTAGACAGGTATAAAAATCAGGTGTTTCTGCTAAACCATAGACAGGTATAAAACATATCAGGTGTTTCTGCTAACAAACCAGCTGTCTTCTCTATTGATTAGTTTCATACATGAACATATCGCCATGAACCACAAAACATCAATGCATCTTTTCAATATTTTTTCCTTAATATTTTATCAATAACTGAGTACTTAATATTACCATTTGTCAAAGGATTGGTATTTTGTTGCGTCATTTTATGATTCTCTCAAGTTCAAAAATTGTAATTTCAAATTGCAAAATTAAACAAATGCATTACCAATCCTTGTACAATCCAATCCCATAAAATAAATAGTACCAGTAAAGTATACTATAATGTTTTGGGAGAAAAACTACATCCATCAACTATTTCAAACTAATTAATTTTTGTGTCGTCTGCACAGCATGTCTGACACATAGGGATCGCTACGTCTTCCGTAGTCATGTGTTTACATCATCCTCCATTTGCAACAACATGAAAAGTTTGGTCGTTAGTTAGACTTGGGCATGATATTTGAAATTCTTACTTTTCCTAAATTTTAAATCTGGTCATTTACCAGCGAGAGCGTACTTTGATTATGACTACATGAAGATCAACATGTTGAAATAGTCCTAGGTCGAGGTTTCCGTCATGTCATGTATGGCCTTCGGAACTATTTCAGTACTGATAAATGAGGATAATGTAATTTAATTTTAGTATTACATTCATATCATTATATGACTTTCATTTTGAAATGTTTGATTCCAGCATATGGACATCTCGTTGACTTTTAACCAGTAAACGTTAGAGAAAACCGAAGGGGCAATCAAGAATGGAAAATCTAGACACTGGCAACACAGGGTACACAAGACAAAAACACAGAGAACCAAGATTATTATATTCGTTCCGAATTAGATCCTTCTTCAACTCCTCCTCATACCAAATGTCGTCAGGGAGGCATGCGTTTCAAACATGTATATGTAGTTTGATTGAATTTAATAGTTACTTGGTTTTGTATTTAATGTGTTGTTTTGGTAACAATCCTTTGCACATGGATTTGAAACCAATAAAAATTATGTTCTGTTGTGCTTTGTTCTGTTCAACTAAGTGGTGTAAGAAATGTTTGGAGATAACACAAAGAGGTAACCAGAAGCCACAAACCGAAGAAAAACGCAATGGCCAAACGAAACAGGACAACAGGGCAAAGAACGATCTACAAAACATTATACACAGACAACTGAAAATTGAACAACACGAATCCAACTAAAAACCGGCGGTAAACTCATGTGCTCCTGAAGTATGTGATATTATGGTGAGGGTCTACATCATGTTAATTATTACTGCTTTAAACATACCATTTTCATCCGAGTTATAAGTCCACTGCTCATCGTCATCAAAATGGGTGTCACCACCTTTGTCTACACCGGGGAAGAAAGCATGAGCTAAAACTAAACCTAAAAATTAAATAATATATATGAGTACACCGAAGAATCTTATAGTTGATGCACACACAAAAAATGATGTGGATATGAACATAAGAAACTAATTTTAATTTTGCGTTTCGAGGAAAAACAATGATAAGTAGAGTACATTATTCATGTTCTTTATTTTAAGCCAGCATCAATGTCTTCAGTAATGTGTTGAATAAATCTAGTAAGAAATCTACATTTTGAGCCTTCTACCTTTCCTGGATTAAGAGGTGTATGGACTAGCTTTATTCACATATCTATGTTATTGACCTTTTCATAGTTCATTGATGTATGGAATGGTTGTAGCCAGATATCTACATATTCCACCTATCCACAGAATACCGATATGTGGAACAGCTCTGGCACAGCTAGAAACATAAAAGTTCAACTTTTCCACAGCTTAATGATATGAGGAACAGATTCAACAAGAAACATACAAGATAACCTTTCCACAGTTGAATGATATATGGAACAGCTTCAGCCAGAAATACCTGTATACAAGTTCAGCCTTTCCGCAGAACTTTAGGTAGTTGGATTTACATCTACCTTTGCATACATTGCATATCATCATCATCATTATATTTTGTAATTTCTATTTCGGCTGGTTGGAATGTGGACTCGATACAACATTAAGTTTGTCTGTAACTTGTGGTAGGAATGTCGCTTTTCTTGGTATCGCCCACCAATAACACATATCAGAACGATTTATCTGAAGTGTGTTCTAATCATTCAAACGACCAGGAAACAACTTTAAAGTAATTTAGGTGTGAATACCTTTGCCGTCGAAAGGGTATCCATCCTGATGATACTGTCTAGCAAACAAGATGAGGATGTCAGCATCACCACCTCGTACCTCTAAAAACCTCAGAGTTGTAACTCCTTCCCACACCTTAAAGGCTTCGATGATGGCACGTCGAGTTGTGGATTGTGGTAGGTCTGGTGTGTAGTTCAAAATTCTGAAAATATATAAATAGTATCAGTGAATTAAAGTAAAAGACTACATGCTGAACTTATGGGACAAAATATCAATTCATATCTCCGTGAAATTGGTTTATGACATAAAGCAATATCATATTAAAACTAGCCGTTGAGTTTTTAATTTTCTCGTTTACATATTTTTCTGCATTTCTTGTTTGAATTGATCAAAATCATTTCAATTTCACACTGTTTGATTTTGTTTTGAATAATTAAGACCTTGTGGGAATATAAATTATCTTGGGATACAAAGCACTTGAACATAAATATCATCTCAAAAAGTGTTAATTATACATGTAATACAATACTAATCGTTTTTCTTTTTTCAATATGGATTTTCTGGCTTCATAATTATGAAAAGAAAGTTCAACATTTCCAAACATTAAAATAACAAATAAATAAATAAACAACCATTCACGTACTCGTATGTTTATACCTGGTCAATAATTTGTAACCATAGAAACCAAATTAAAAGTAATTACTAAGGAGTAATTTTGAAAAATGCCTTATAAATGGATATTCCGGTTGTTTATATCTATATATATATTGAGAGGTAGAGTGTATAAATTATTTTATAATAAAACAACAAATTTATTACTATTTAATAATTAAGACATTATACACGATAACAACAGATTCCATGCTATATAGTATCTATGTACAATACACACTAACATGCTAATGTAATTCTACATAATTAACACCGTTTTAATGGTCGTCTCAGGGGAGGCAATTTGAATATCAAGATGTTATCTTTCAATTCCAATTAATACATATTAGTAGAAAAACGGAAACAAACATCCGGGTTTCTATCTTCATTTACTAGTATACTACATGTATATTGACAATTTGACGGTTTGTTTTTTTTTTTTTTTTTAAGATGTGTTCTCAGACTTATTACTCATTATTCTTTTAAATCAATCCGCGAGTGAATCATTCCTTTGTTGATTTTTATCTTATCAATTTTCGACCTTTTGCCAAAGATCTTATTCTCCATGAGTCAGATATACAGAAGCGTTATATTTAGTCTAAAGTGTCAAACTATAATGAGATATTCCCAATGGTCATAAAGGAGCAAAATTTGTGTCTACTATAAGACTGGGTAATTCGAAATACTTTAATTTCCAAAATGGTGGGAAAATGCAACTGAAATAACCCGTGAAACCGCCATATTTTAAAACGATGTAATTGTATTTTGTAGTACTGTGAGCAATGTTTTAGTGAAGTAGTTTTAATTGCAGATTATGTTACATGTGTTTGCATACGCAGTGACGATTTTTGATTAAAAAAATATTATTTTGCTTGGGGCAATATTTGCCATTATTGATGCAATAACCAGATATCATTTTGTTAGATTTGCCACTATAAAATGCCTATTTTTTCTGCAGTAAAAGTTTATTAATTACTGGACCAAATGACCAGTAGGAATCTGAACATCTCCTCTGTGGAGTATGTGAATGTCCTGTAAACTTGATGCTGGGTCCAGTAATTCGTACTCCTTTACTGGACAGAATGTCCATTCAATTTAAATTTACCTTGGGAAACACTGGGCGTAAACTAAACTAACATCACTTTTTAATTCTGATTCAAGATTAAGACTTTGGGCTTTACAACGACGCTGTTCCTCGAGAGATATTCGAGTATATGTGGAAAAACACTTACATGGCAGCATCATTCCATGAAGAGGTGAAAATGTGAGACCATAGAACTAGCTTAACGCTGTCACTTTTCACTGAAGTGCCTTAACCAAGCAGTCAATGTGAACGTTCATGTATGTGTGTATTAAGGGGATCAATTTGGTCTCTGTTTCTATGATTTTTCCGATTGGATTTTGAAAATTTCTGACGGTGTGGTATTTTAATTGATTGATTATTGGTGTTTAACGCCCAACTGACCTAATCAGGTATTGCGGACAGATTACTTTTCTTTCTGTTAACCTTTATCTTTCATCTTTCATCCCGTTGTTGTGTAGGTGTCGGTGGTCTGTCACCAAGGTCTGTATCTGTATTATAGTCTTTCATCCCGTTGTTGTGTGGGTGTCGGTGGTCTGTCACCAAGGTCTGTATCTGTATTATAGTCTTTCGTCCCGTTGTTGTGTAGGTGTCGGTGGTCTGTCACCAAGGTCTGTATCTGTATTATAGTCTTTCGTCCCGTTGTTGTGTAGGTGTCGGTGGTCTGTCACCAAGGTCTGTATCTGTATTATAGTCTTTCATTCCGTTGTTGTGTAGGTGTCGGTGGTCTGTAACCAAGTTCTGTATCTGTATTATAGTATTTTCTGTTTTTCATTTTATTTTATAAGTCCGGCACAATGGTATCGTGGGTTCTATGATACCGTGTATTCATGTGCTATTCAAACCAATCTTTGACGCCTTTTTTTAAATTTAACTACCCGGTACGATATTTAGGAAGCCGATATACAGCCAACTGACACAATCACCGTTACTCCGCTGATATTTGCAGTCTCCTCCATTATATAAAGAGATATTTTCACGTAATATACATACATGAGAGTGTCATTTGTGTTATACTTGTGGTCCGAGGTCAACAAATTTAACCACTCGCTGACCCATGTACCTTTGTTTTATGTTCAGGTAAGACAAGGATTTTCATAATATACAAATTCTTGGGTAAGAATATCATACAAATATCAGGTATGAAAACTAAATATTTCGATGACACAGTCACCTAATGCAATAGGTGCAATTACGTTTTTTCTCTCGATTATAAATTGATTTTAGAACCAATTAACATTTTTATTGTGTGTTATCTTATTTTTTCAGGCTATTTTTTTTTCTCTCACAATTTATTAACTTTAATTCATGATCGATTGTGATGCCGTTTAGGACCATGACGATAACAAGGTGTTACAATACCGGTAGGTGTCGCCAGGGTTACCTGGTGTCGACAATGCAAATTATGGGACTAAATACATGTTTTGTTTTCTAGTATCCAGTGCCTTCAATGGATTGTAATTACATATATATCAACAAGTCATAATGCCCCCTCCTCCCCCCTTCCCCCCTNCCCCTCCCCCTGCCCCCATAGTTCATCCCTTCGGGGAAAATCGTTAATAACGACAAACATAGCGTCAATATATTATCATTTAGAATATACTGCACCATTTCCGGTTTTGTGATAGTACTTCCTGTGTTAGGGCGCCAAATGTCTTTAAACGTCATTATATTGTTATATCACCAGATAAGAAGGTTTTGACACCACTTTTATCAATGGCTTTATCTTAAAGGTGTGAAATCTGCTTTTACTCAAGGTCAAGTATACATGCATCTATTTATGCAACTGAACATTTTGATAAAATCTATCACTGCCTGCATAAAGGGACCACGGCGGCGTCGTTGCCGTGATTGCATGGTAATTGGAACTATTTAGTTTGTCTAATAGAGATTACTTTGTATTTCCATAATAAGATTTATACCCTCGTCTAGAGATTATTTTATATGTCTGTCGGAGTTAAGACCACGTGTAGAAAGATGTGGTTAATTTTTGATCACTTTCACATATTGATTATAGCACTGGGGCATGTGCTGGAGGCTGTATCAGTTCCCATATAGTGTACATTGTAACTTGTATAATCTTTATACCTGAAACATCATAAATGTACTAAACATGTAATTGTAACCACAAACAGGAGAATGTCCTTTTGCATCTGCCGTTGGTGACCGTTGCATCTGGGCAACTTATATTCTTACTTGCCCTTTTGTACTGGTCACAAGGAGGACTAATTATATAGATATATGTTCTCATTTGGGTTCTTTTTTTATAGGATGAATGTCCGCTTTAGCACCGGCCCTTGGTGACTTCTGCACCTAAACAACTACAAATTATAAATGTACTTGTTTATATGCTTTTATGCCACGGGGAGCGGTACGTCTAAACACCGCCAAGGAGTCCTTGGTGCACCAAGGACACAAAAAGTGCACCAAGGACATGAAGTATTGGATTTCTTTACTTATTTTTAGCATATTATGATTGAATATGAATGTACTATAATAGTTTATGTAAAAATCCCAACGAAATTAATTAGGAAATGAGGTTTTTATTCATTCTCTTTGATATGCCGACAATCACCGGATTCATGTCCTTGGTGCACTAAGGACTAGAAAATCGCTAATTTTCAAGTTATTATAATTCATAACTTTACCAAAATGTGTCACTTGAATCTACCGTCTATGAGTTATCATAGGTTAAAACTTGGAGCTGATCAAATGAAGGATTCATGTCCTTGGTGCACTTTTTGTGTCCTTGGTGCACCAAGGACTCCTTGGCGGTGTTTAGACGCACCCCACGGGGAGGACTTTAAAAGTCCATCTAAATATAATACGTGTAGTATCTTTTTGAATTGATGTATGGATGGGGACTGTTACAGCTTCTGGTAATAATCAACTACCTTGTTCTCTTTATTGAGTATGCTTATCAGACACTTGTTGTGTATCCTATGTTATATAAGTATCATCTAATATTATTGTTATATTTCTTTGTATTATTGTTACATTGTATTGTATGTATACGTTACACATTGTAATGATCTTGCCCTTAATGGGTCCTTGATTGGAAATAAACACATTTGTATTGTATGGTATTGTATTGTAGACGGGTTAGGATTAGAAACCAATGGGATGTCGTGAGAACCGGGCTGTACCCCGTGCAGTGATTATTCTGTGTGTCTATATATAAATATATATGGGAATAATGACTCATATCTAAGATTTTTTTCTATTTCTTTTTTATATGTTGGAGTTAAACCCGGATGTAGAGAATATGTTGCATGTAGGCCTCTTATGGTGTTCAACATACACCAATGTATTATTATGTACGTCTGTTTCGCAGTTAAACTCATACATTGTTAAAAAAAAAGAAGAATATATTGCACATATGCCTTACTTATATTTTTATACTCAAAACTCTTTAAAGATTTTACATAAGTAACAGCTGGATAACATGCATTCGTCATATCCAAGGATTTAAATAGTATACAAATCCTTGTTATATCATATCAGACTATTTTTATCGACAAGTTAAGAAGCTTCCAGTGACATCATACTGGTTAGGATTTTAGCTACAGTCAAGGCTTGTTTTCTGTCAAATATGAAAATCTGGAAGGAATTGTGAACATTTTTTTTCATTTTGTATAAACTAACATTGGGCGTTCTATATTTTTTTTAATTTTCCGAAATGAATCCCAATCTTGCTGGATAAACATAAATGCACGGAATAATTTTCATGTGTACTGGTTTTCAGACATAACAATGCGATTCTAAGATAATCAGTTCGATTTATGTCCGAGTTACTACATAGTCATATATAATAAAGCAATAGAAAAAATGTTAAGCTTTGTCCCCGATTGCGTTTCCGGGATAACGCCATGATCGTTGGAAAGATATTAGGTACCGCGGTTCCGGTAGAATGCCACGCGCACGTAATCACGGAAAATACCCTACTTTGTTATTTTTGTATAAAAAAAAAAGTTCAAAGCTTGTACTGTAATAATTTCCTTTCTCAGATTTCACACTTTGAATAATCTTAATTAAAAACAAGCAAAACACTGATATAATGGAAAGAAAATCGATTCTGTATAGAGTTGTTTTATATTAAAATTAAGATTTGTTACAAGAAGAACAATGTTCCATGGAGCGCAAGTTATTACCGGCTAAAACAGATAATATGACGAAACGTGGAGCATGGAACCAACAACAATCCTTACATAATGAAACTATACAATTTTATTATTCTATAAAGTACTTTGTACTTGAAATTTAACACACAGACTAATTGGTTTTCAGAACTAACAACCCAATTTAGATGTTTGGATAAATATGTTAACATAAGTATCCAATCCTTTGCATACCATCTTGAAAAAAAGTTAAAATATTTCATCTATTTACAAGAACACGAATGACTCCTTTGACTGAATTGAAACTTAGAAAAAGGTTATAACGGCAGAAACATCACTATATCTAGATTGGAGATATGTATGTTATCCCCCCACTCCCTCCAAAGTAAAAAATTAGTAAAAAGTAAAAGTACAAGATTTGAGCCTTGTCTAAATATAAATTAAAGCATGAACATAGAACTGTGAAACATTCAAATATCGATATTATTCATATATGCAAGTAGCTAAAACTAAACCTACTTCCCATGAAGTGGAATGAAGAAAAAAAGCCCACCATTATGTAAAATGATTCCCCATGCGACCTCAGAAACATTAGTTTTCTGCTCATTACTTCCAGATGTTTTCTATATTTATTTATACAGAAGGTAGCTAGCTGTTGAGTGGTGGGGCTCAACAAGGGCACAGGACGAAAATAATTTAAATGAATTTTAGGAATAATCCAATTTACACTGTAACAGATATTACATTCTTCCCCCTCTCTGAGATCCTTAATAATAATAATAATGATAACATGGGACAGAAAACATCCAAGATAGGTAGGCCGGCAATATGAATTTTCTATCAGCATGTAAACTATAAACATTTATCAACATCAAATGAAATTTCTAAACCAAACTATTTGAAAAATTCTATCAAAATCAAAATAAAATAAATGTCTAAAAAACATTTAGCGAATAATACACATACAACTCGTAAAAAAAACAAAGAAAAAGAACCCACGATCTAACACTAAAAGTTCCTGTTTAATCCTATTCTTGGTCAGCCATTGTTGTCAGTCATTGCCAAATGCCCTCATTCATCCAGGTTGTGATGCTTCTTATCTACATGACAACATGATGAACAAGGGTACAGTAGCAAGATTCCTTTGATGATAAATCCCGCCTAAAACGTGACATCTTCTGCTTCTGTATCCTAAAATCAAGATGGCGGACCCACCTCGCAAATCACGACTGTTCACAAACTGATATACAAGTGAAATATTAGATGTCATAAGACATATGATTTTACCATGCACGTGGAACCATGGCATAACATGAATTTTGATTGGCTTAACTGTTGCTACTTTCCCAAATCTTCTCATACTAACAAGTGAATGTCCTTCCACATGTTACTAATTGAGGTTCACCACGGGGGATTGGATTGAAAGTGGTCATGTTTCGACTTCTCGTGTATAAAGATGTTTGATAAAGAAGGTTTATCTGCAAATCATACAGATGATCGGATGATATTGAACAGAGCTCGTATATGATAATTACATAAAGTATACTATACTAAGCAAACCCATCCTTTACTACCCCGAGGCCTCAATATCTCGTGACTATCAATGACGGGAAATCTTGAAATTGTACTTGAGCTTTCCTCAAGATTTTTTTCTTAAGTGTAAGCTTTGTAATAAGTAGGTAGGCAATTAAAATGAAGTCAATTTATTTGAAACATTTAGGGGAACATGATTCATGAAAAAAAATAGTCAGTCAGGAGGGCATGAGAAGTTTTAAATGGGACACCTCTCCCAATATATAATCGACGATCAACGTTTGGCAGTGGTGGTGCTGGAGAAAATATACAAGCATGTTGCAAAAAAAAACATTTAGGGTACGAAATACAACGGACCAATACATATCACAGTGCCCCAGATAGAGGAAGTACTCGAGTATGTTACTGGCTTCACATTGTCCGAATCCCCCGTTATTTTATATTCAGGAAGTACACAACACTCAATACAATTGTTATTTACCCCTAAACTATTATTTTGGGGCCAAACATTTACTTGGATTAACAGAAAGCTTTAACAAAACATAGTGTTTTTCAGGTTATCAAATTTTTATACATAAATTTCTAAAATTGATTGATTTGATTTGATTTTTGGTGTTTAACACCACTTTCAGCAATATTTCAACTATATATCATGACGACCAGTTATAGTGGTGGAAGAAGCCGGATTACCCAGAGAGAACCATCGATCATGGGCAAGCAACTGGTAAACTTTATCACTTGCGGCTGCGAGTCGAGTGCATCCTTTTTTGTAATTTACAAAGCCGGGCGCGAACCCACGCCATATTGGTGATAGGCTTGTATAAGTTCTTAGGTAATCCAACTACCTAACTCATTGAGCCACCCGGGTCCTCTCTAAAATTGAAGATTTTTTAATATTCAAAATGTAATCAAGTTATCTTCTTGTGTTACTTACACAAAAGACAAAGAAATGTATTCAAAATTCAAAGCATATATTCTTTGATTAAATTTGAGTGACCAGTCCCCGAGAAAATGTAAATACTCCTATTACTGCTACAACATAGGATCATCGTACTTGCAAATTAAATTTACAAAGGTCATTATAAAATTCAATGCAAAATTGAGTCCCACAAATATCAACATTTCTAATTGAGAATATTTCACCACTAAGGTTGTGAGTTCGAACCCCGTTCATGACGAGGTGTATTCGATAAAACATTATGTGATAAAGTTTGTCAGAGACTTGCGACAGGTCGGTGGATATCTCCGGGTACTCCTGTCTCCTCCACCAATAAAACTGACATCCACGATATAACTGAAATATTGTTGAAAGTGGCGTTAAACACCATAAACCAAGCAAAACCGATATTGAAAATGCTTGACCCTTAAATGTCACCAGGAAGTAAATTGATATTATTTATAACTACATGTAATCACAGCTACATTTAACCACTTGGTTCTTCTTTACTAGTATTTGGAAATTGACTTTAAAATTTGATATACATAAAAAAGTCGTACATTAAATGACTAACGCATCGTCATCTTTTATATCCAACCAAAAACAACCTTGACAATTTCCTCGTTTTATATTTTGACCCCATATTACATTTTATGACCTCACTTGAAACATGCACTCCACGTTTGAGGAACGGTACTTTTCATCTTGGCGTAAGTACCATTACTCATGATGGCAGGTGTTAAAATATTTAAGATCAAAATAAATGAATTTAAACGAAACTCAGAAAATTACGTTTTTTGTACAAGGACATTACTATAAAGCCATTATATGTGAATATGTGAGGGATGGCATTTTACTCTCATGTGGAACACACATACATGACCGCATCATTTCACTAAGAGCGGAGGTTCGGACCCATAAAACTAGTTTAACCCCGCCACTTTTTATTGGATTGTCTCTGCCTCTTTCTATTGGAGTGTCTCTCACAAGCAAGGAGGTGTCGATTTTGCCTATTTCTACGATTTTTCTATTGGATTTTGGACTGACCAGTTCCGACAGAGTGGTATTTTTTTGTTTTTCGCTTTTTTATACAAGAATGTAAAGTTTCGTGGTGTGTGAAGTACATACAAGTACATGTACATATATAGGGTAGAGGAAGTTCAAGGCTATTTATTCATCAAAAGTTTAGATATATTATTTTGATAGTTAACCTTGAGTTTTCAGGTTGTGAAAATAACATCAGTTATCAAATTGTAAATGTAACTTGAATTACCCGTTACACCGAATTTCAAAACAGTTGAAAAGTAGCATCAAACTTCTTTTGGTTAAAATTTACTTGATTCGTATCCATGACAAAGAATAAAGCATTTGTACTGTATCGTGTACCTGGGATGATACAAAAATAAATAATGAAACATGAGGCTCACCAGAGTCTGTATCGCTCACCGGGTTATGCATGCATTGTTTGGGTTCGGGCAAGTTTATAGTTTATAAAAAAAGAAGGTTTGTATCCATAATCCTACAGTTAAACAATGGTGTAAGCCAACCTGGATTTCCTCATCCACCCCAAAAAAGATTGTACTGAGCTATTGAGGGTCATATTGAATTTCCTATCAAGATAAAAACACACATTTTGTAACGTGCCATCCAAAGAACACTCTCTCTGATAGTTCAGTGGTTTTAGATAGCAATCATGTAATTTTAGCCAATCAGAAGACTTTACATACCTAGCATCCATCTTGAATTTCTGAATGAAACGAAAATCAAATAAAATGTCGGGGAACACCGAAGGCCGTGTAACATTTCTACAACCTATTTGAATTATGCTACTGGTTTGTTAAGAAAAAAGATGGAATAGTTAAAGGCTAATGGAGACAGACGAACGCAAAGTGATGACATCATACCATAGAGACCCTTGATCCAGGCGAGCAAGAAAGGAAATTGAGATACCTGTATGTGAGCTCTTTCTTGTCCCATTTAGATGGTGCTAACACATAACGACGCATGCGTTCTGTAGAATCTTCAATTGTATCCTTGTTACCACACCGAGGCTTATGGAGTTGTTCATTTGTACGCTGGTCAAGGATACCCGTCACTGGTATATTGGCGTATTTCTGGAACTTCCGAATGGCTATTGGAAGGTCTTCCTTGGACATGAGGTTGCCGGTCTCACTGGAAGGGCCTTGTAGATAGCCAAACTTACTGAAGTAGTCCTGAAAAAAAATGTATTGATAATGACCCATATAGAATAACTAACCATAAATTATAGTTAATATATATCTATTGATTAACTTGACATTCACAAGAATTTTCTTTTCATAATTAACAAGGACCGATAGATATTCATATGGACTTACACAACATTCATAATAATGTCCAACAAACATTCAATTTTACCGATATACAATCACAAGAACCAATTGACATTCACAAGAACCGATAAACAAACACAAGAACCGATAGACATTCACAAGAACCGATAGACAATCACAAGAACCAATTGACATTCAAAGGAACCAATAGACATTCGCAAGAACCGATAGACATTCATAAGAACCGATAGACAATCACAAGAACCAATTTACATTCACAAGAACCAATTGACATTCAAAAGAACCGATAGACATTCGCAAGAACCGATAGACATTCACAAGAACCGATAGACATTCACAAGAACTGATAGACATTCACAAGAAATAATTGACATTCACAAGAACCGATAGACATTCACAAGAACCAATTGACATTCACAAGAATCGTTAAACATTCACAAGAACATTCACAAGAACCGACAAACATTCACAAGAACCAATAGACATTCACAAGAATCGTTAAACATTCACAAGAACCAATTGACATTCACAAGAATCGCTAAGCATTCACAAGAACCGATAGACATTCACAAGAACCAGTAGACATTCACAAGAACCAATTGACATTCACAAGAACCTCTACACATTCATACTTTTTGTAAGCATTTTACTTTCTACGGATTCACGTAAAAAGTTCGTTTCAGTTTGTACTATTTTTTTTTTATAGATAAAGGATATGTATATATCCGCGCGGAGGAATGAATCTACAAACATAGGTACCAACAATTAAAAAAAAATTCAAAGGGACTTATGTATGGGACAAGTGTCAATGACTTTTGAATTTCCAACACCTTTATGATGGAGAAGTGGTGAGTAGCTCAGTGTCTCGAGTCCCGGGAAATGTCATCAATGCCCAGTGGAAAAATAAAAAAAATTTTTTTTAGGGAATATTACAAATATAAATATAATCTTGAAATACAAATGTATGTGTTTGTTATTTGGTATTATTATATGAAAGCATATGTTATACATAAAGCGTAACCAAACTAATAGGAATTTGTTTAATTTCAGATTTTTTAACCAGCAGTAACTATATCATTCACCGGGTTAAACTACCGAAAATAAAATGCATAGCAATTTGATATTCTTCCACTTGCAGATATAAATCTATTTAGTTAAGTTTAGCGTGACATATCAGAAATATTCACAAACCGTTCTGTTTAAAAAAAAATTGAATAGATGTACCATAAACCACAAGCAAATATTTTGTGGTCTGTGAGATTGTCGGAATATTACTATGCGTAAATATTACCAACAGTATTATAAAAAGAATCCCCTCTAAATGTGCTGACGAAAGGGAAGAAATTAATACGTTGTAAAATATTCTATGTCCAAGTTGTTTCTATTTCCTAACCTTTGACCCCTTGTAGAGAATGATATCAAGGTTAAAAGTTAATATATACATGTACGTCTTCGTTTCTAAATATTGCACATAACTTTTTTTTTATCTTATAATAACACCTACGTCTACAATGTATGAACGTCTGTGTATAATATATACAAACTATCATATTCATATAAACTATTAATATATTCTTCGTGAAATGAGTTGAAATCTATTTTTATGATTAATGGCGACTAACAACAGCCTGCAACATCGATGCAAATTGATAGAATTATTGAACACTATTCTAATTCAATGTAAACAAATATAGTTGGTTAGGCCAAGGATTTATATACTATGTAAATCCTTGGTTAGGCATCGTTCTTTTTAAATAAATTTCAAATTGCGCTTTGGGGGTTTAGATATATAATTCAACGATTTAACTGTCAAATTATTGTTTCATTTCTTTCCTACGTCTAAAATGTAAACACGTGAAAATGAAATTTCAATCAAAACCACTTTGTCGAAAAATCAAAGGCTCGTCATAAAGTAAGTTCTCGTCATATTCTAAGTCTTACATAATAAAGCTTGTCCGTCCTGTCACATAGATGTATCAAGGACGTATATACCGTCCTTGGGTGTATTTAGTTCATGATTTACGGTAACTAATGTCTTTATTATCAATTAACACAAAAACGTTGCCAAGGATATGTATCATGCTTATCTTATTGTATTTAACATAATTAATTACATATTACCAGGTAAATACGCTGAATTATCTAACTACCTATACTGGCTATAGACATGTATATCTTCTCTGACATCTAAGTCATCACGCTTCATTTGAACATCGTCGGTAACTCACGGTTGGTTATCAGTGTCTCCATCAGAAATTTTGCAAGGCAGAACAAGACTGCTTTGAGGCCCAGAATTCAGAAGTCTGAGTGAATTTTACATAAATTTTTTTCTAAATAAACTATTAATAGTAGAAAATACCCCCCCCCCCCCATAAAAACTTCTATGGCTAAGGCTATGGGGTCCTTCAGAGATTCAAATGCCCCTTCTTGACTCCCCGGTCCCTGGAGCAATGTACCGGCTGAATCTCCCTATCATAGGCCACGATGATCTTACTCCAATTCTACAGTTTCCACTGAGTATCGAAGTGTGAGGATATAATTATTATATTGTTTGTTTGCCCTAACACGACCTACCAGAAAGAAAATATATACTCTAAAAATCTATAAAAAAAAAGTATTTATTTCCCTTCATGTCTGGATATTTCAATCCCATAGCGATAATGCATTTTATTCAGAATTATAGCATATTTTCAAAGAAAAAATCCCTACCACACCTAACAGTGCCCCATGGGTCGGGTTTTGGGCAAACTAATATTTTGTTTAAGGGTGGCCTGATAAGGTAAGATACTGACAACGTAAATAAGAGATTTAAGCAAAAACTGCACATATTGCTAACTTCACTCATCAATATTCTGATTCATTTAAACCACAAAATTATGATGTTATTTTTTTTTTTACCATGAGTCAGAGTCTTACAAAGATGATACTAGTCTGGTTGTGAAAAAAAAGGATGATTACATGGTGTTTTCTCCGATGGTAGCAGTTTTAAACATTCTACTTTTTTGTTTTTTGCCCAGAAGGGTTTCAACACCATTTATAAATACATTGGACGTTACTTCTCATTTACCAGATCAGATTATCTGGAGGGTATAAACAGAATGACAAATATAATTTAGATACAAAAAATACAACTGACCACAAAGTCAAGAATAACAATGCTAAAAATCATGAATGGAGAGGGGTGGGGGTTATGGGTTAGGTGTTAGGGTTATGGTGTTCAATGCCGCTTTTAACAATATTTCAGTTACATCGTGGCGGGCAGTTTTTTTTTAGAGGAGGAAACTGGAGAATATCAATGCAAGAAATTCATGAATGAAAATTTAATATTATCATACATTGTATTTTTCCTTGCTTTCTTAAATTTATTTGACAACAATACTTTCTAGATTAAATAAAAAAAAACAACTTCAAAATGGTAAAGTATTGACAACGTTTACCCTTTACATTCCCCTATATATCTACTTCCCTATGGGGTTCCTGTGGTCAATTATGACCACTTGATCTGGACAGCTCTTTACTTGTGTGTAAACAACGAATAGAAATCAAATTTTACACAAAAATGATTTCATTTCAGAAGAGCAGTACTTATGAGTCAATTCGTGTGTAAGGCATAGTATATTAATATGTGCAAATACTTTTGGGGGAAAGAAAGGGGGGTCTTCGGGTTCGTATTGCGGACGTAAATGTTAATAATAAGCTTAGCTATGCTCACAACAAGGTCAAGTTTATATGCAATAAATAAGCAGCTATGTACTTGCACGGTGTGTAAAAAAGGGGGATTAAAGGGAGGAATTTTAATTACATTGCAACGGACCATCAATGAAATATGGAACTCGACCGCCATAAGGACGATCTGTGTATTGGAATATGTTTCACATAAAATGGAGAAACTATGTATAACCATGGGAATTCTAGCGCGGGGAGGTAGCACGGACAGGACATCAACAGGGAATTATAGCTCGATGGGGACACCTACATGGAATTCTAGCATGGTGGAGACACCAACAGGGAATTCTAGCACGGTAGCGGACATGAACGGGGGAATTCTCGCACAGTGGGGGGGGGNCAACAGGGAATTATAGCTCGATGGGGACACCTACATGGAATTCTAGCATGGTGGAGACATCAACAGGGAATTCTAGCACGGTAGCGGACATGAAAGGGGAATTCTAGCACGGTGGGGGCATCAACAGGGAATTCTAGAACGGTAGCG